>SNQJ01S0064612.1:15608-31070 GCA_010110895.2 Picea sitchensis
TGTCGTATGCATGGGTACCCTGGACTTTTCCAGGGGCCCTAGGCTTATCTAGGGGCTTTAACTGCTTGGTCATAGACCAAGAATCATCCCATGCCGTATGCATGGGTACCCTGGACTTTTCCAGGGGGCCTAGGCTTATCTAGGGGCTTTAACTGCTTGGTTATTCACCAAGAACCCCAGTCGTATACTGGGGGCCCTCGCAAGGATCTTTTGCCATGGCACTGACTGTTTGGTCCCAGACCAAGTACCCCAGGAGTGCACTGGGGGCCCTAGACTTATCTAGGGTCTTAGCCATCCTCCAGGAGAATGGCTCTCGCAGCTGCTTATAAATTTAACAAGTTGATGAGAAAGGAGAAGAACAGCAAAGACAGGCGCATTTCTCAAGCAGGGAAAGGGCATGCATCCCAAGGAAGATTGCAGCCATTAAATGTTGGTCCGTACAACTGTAAAGAGAACTGTACCGTACAATTTTGAGAGGGTCGTACTGCTAGTAATGCACAGAAATCGAGGCACAAATTTCTAGGTGTATTGTATTGCTGAGAAGTCTTTACAGTCTATTCAAGAGAGGGTTGTTGATGTGCACAGAAATTGAGATTTAGTTGTTGAAGAAGGTCATACAGTTTTAGCCATATAGCTGAAATCTGGGCACAGATTTCAAGACAGAAGGTGGTCTGATAATTTATGGTCTTTGGCACAGATTTCAAAGTGGACTGTTGGCACAGTTTTTGAGATAAGTAAATACATTTATTGTTGTAATAAATTGTTGTTGTAACCTCTAATTATTTCTCTGTGAAGCTCAATAAAGAAGACTCTCTTGGACTGGTTTTCCCATGTTGGGTTTTTCCAGGGGCATTGCCCAGAAAATTCTAGTGTTAAATGTGTGAATGTGTGTGCTGTTCATCTTTTATTTCCACTGCTACATTGTTCCAGATCTTAGTCTTTCTGTGTTTCTGCTCATAAAGTACAGTAGGTAACTGATTTCTTTATTGGAGGCTGAAATCTGAGTGTTGGCTAAGTGTTTGGGTCAGGTTATCAACATGGTATCAGAGTTGGAGCTCTGAGGTTCAGCAGACAAGAGATTTGGCACTTGATTTGCAATGGAGTGAAAAGGGGGTTTTCCTGGAAGAAGGAAAGGGAAGAGTAAAGTTTCAGTTGAGAAGGTCATGGCTACTAGCTTGAGGTTCAAAGATAGGTTGGATGGGACAGCGAACTTTAGTCCTTGGAAGGAGAGGATAGTTTTGTTGCTAGAGGAAGTTGAGTTATAGGACATTGTGAACAGCACACAATCGAAACCTGTTATTGTTCCTACAGATACAACTCTTTTGGCAGCTTACCAGAAGAAGAATGTGAATGTCAAGAGGATGATTCTTGAAGCAATCAAGGACCATGTTATTCCCCATGTTGCTGGAAAAGCAAATGCCTACGAGATGTGGCCTTCTTTGACCAAGCTATACCAAAGTTCCAATGAGAATCAAAAGATGGTATTGAGAGAGAAGTTGAGAAACATAAAGATGACCAAGACTGAAAAAGTGTCTTCGTATCTCACCAGAATCACTCAAGTTCGTTATGAGCTTGGTGCAGTTGGAGAGATTATAACAAATGGAGAATTGGTTAGGACCGCTATGAATGGTTTTTCAGGGAAGTGGAACACCTTTGTTAAAGGTGTTGTCTCCAGGGAGAACCGTCCCAACTGGAAGAGACTGTGGGATGACTTCATACAGGAAGAGACTCGTGAGGAGGCTCTTTGTAGCAGATAGTCAAAGGGTGAGAAGAATGTTGCCCTCGTAGCAGCAAAGAAGAAAGACAAGAAGTCTTCTCATGGCGAGAAGAAGGACATGAGTAAGGTGAGATGCTATGCATGTCGTGAGTTGGGACATTATGCAAGCCAATGTCCAAACAAGAAGAAGAAGAAGCAAGAGCTAGAGGTATCTGCATCAGCTGAGGTTGTTGAGTTCAAGGAAAAGTTCGAGAAGGAGTTTTCCCTGATGGCGTGTCTTGCAGGCATTGGGTGCCTAGAGTGTACAGGAACTCTTGCATGGTTCTTGGACAGTGAGGCCTCTCGACACATGACAGGGATGAGGTTTGTATTCCTCGGTTTTTTAGAGATAGACTCAGGTAGCTATGTGGGGTGTGGGGTTAGCACTAGACATGATCTAGCAATGAAGGGAGTTGGAAGTGTTAAATTCCAACTGGAGTCAAGAGAGTATATAGAGTTGCCCAAGGTATTATATGTTCCTGAACTACCGGTTAACTTGCTCTCTATCATCTTTTGAGATAGATGGATGTAGGACTGTGCTCTCCCAAGGATTGGCGTACCTATATCCAAAGGGAATCTCTTATGGCCCATGTGTGTTGCTTGGTCTCGGGTCAGAGAGATTGTATAGAGTGCTTGGTCTACCTCTAGTTGGATCCAGTGGATGGTTGGAGCTTGAGTATGATAGTGGTGAGGCTTTAGAGAGAGGACCTTGGATAAGCAAGTCTCTTGAACAGAGTTCAGTGCAGGTAGCAGGAGATGCTTCGAGTTCAAAGAGAGCAGAGGCTTCCAGTGCAATGGGAGCAACTACAGCAGCAGAAGACATGATGGAGTTAGAAACAGATCCAGGTGGAGGCTCCAGAAGAACCTCCCTCGCTAAGAGGGAGTGTTAGATTTTGGTAGCTCGTAGGTACTTCTACATTTATTGTGCCTAGGCAGAAGTCCGAGCAAATGTCTCTATTAAGTTACTTTATAAAGTGACTTTATAAAGTTAAGTTGGGGCTTTTATTATTTTAGGGGGAAAAGTAACTTTATGATACTTGAGTGACTTAAGTCATCTCAATGAGGGAAAAAGTCACATCCGTTGACCTTGTGGGCTAAGAGTGAATCTCGGACATAGAAGATGAAAAGTCACAGCAGTTACCCTAAATGAGTCATTAAAAGCAGCCATTGAAGAGAGTAGGGCACACATTTCAAGGAGAGCTTGGATGAGAGCTTGAGGGAAACAAAGAGGCGTGCATTCCAAGAGAGAGGGAGTTTGAGCTGATGAGAAAGGAGAGGAACAGCAAAGAGTGGGGCGCATTTCTCAAGCAAGGAGAGGGCACGCATCCCAAGGAAGATTGCAGCCATTAAATGCTGGTACATACAGCTGTAAAGAGGACTGTACCATACGATTTTGAGAGGGTCGTACTGCTGGTAAGGCACAGATTTCTAGGTGCATCATACTGCTGAGAAGTCCGTACAGTCGGTTCAAGAGAGGGCTGTTGCTGTGCACAGAAATCGAGGTTTAGTTGCTGCTGAAGAAGACCGTACAGTTCTGGCCATATAGCTGAAATCTGGGCACAGATTTCAAGACAGAAGGTGGTCTGATAATTTATGGTCTTTGGCACAGATTTCGAAGTGGACTGTGGGCACAGTTTTCGAGATAAGTAAATGCATTTATTGCTGTAATAAATTGCTGTTGTAACCTCTGATTATTTCTCTGTGAAGCTCAATAAAGAAGACTCTCTTGGATTGGTTTTCCCATGTTGGGTTTTTCCAGGGGCATTGCCCAGAAAATTCTAGTGTTAAATGTGTGAATGTGTCTGCTGTTCATCTTTTATTTCCGCTGCTATATTGTTCCAGATCTTAGTCTTTCTGTGTTTCTGCTCATAAAGTACAGTAGGTTACTGTTTTCTTTATTGGAGGCTGAAATCTGAGTGTTGGCTAAGTGTTTGGGTCAGATTTTCAACACATTATGAACGGAGGGGACAGACATTAAAATGGGATGGACATTACAATCTCTTCAATACTGAGCTGTAGAATGCACCTTGCTTCTCCTGGTGCAATTATTTTCTCTTATAGTATCTCTTCTATTTGTTGATGCACTTTGTTTGTTTATATGCATTTATAACATTGGGGACCCTGACATCTCCTGTGAGATTGCCTAAATTTTGGAGATACATGTCTCCTGGATGTGTTTCCATGTTCCTATGTCCCCACATCCCAAAAGTTTGGTGGAACATTGTGATAAACAGATTTATACAAACATTTACTACACAAACTTGCAATAATATACCTTATCGGAGTCGTAGATAAGACAGAGATCATCAGAAAGTACAAATTCGCCACTCTTCTGAACTGTCAATACAAAATAAGGACAGAAAATAGAAGAAAAGCATCAGAGCCTGAAAGAAGTCCAAGCATATCATCCGATACATTGTCTTATTAAAAAAAATACAAGGTAAGAATAAAAATTAAACAGCTAAACAATTCACAGCAAACCGCTAGATATCTAACTCTGCAATCTTGTACTTCAGAAATTACAAATTTCATGCCTCAATATATAGCCTTCATCTTGCTACCAAAAAATTCTTACCTGTTCAAACAAACCTTTTGGCAAAAATGTAAGAATGTTGTACTTTGTTGTAGAAACCGAATTTCCCTGTGAAATAATCAATAAAAAGCTTCTATGTCAACAGTCAGACAACTGCAGTATCACTGCTTTTGCAAGAACAMTATCACATAAAACAAATAATGTAAAATCAGCATACATGCAAAAAAATATAATCACTGTGTAATATCTCCCAAGTGATACAATAAAACTTTGTGACTTGTGTGGATCTCGATTCTCAACTATGAGAGAAATATTTGTATGGCAAAGTTCAAACTATGGAATTGCCTCCCCATATCATCAACCCCAAAATGGTCACTATAATRTAGTCTTTTAGTAACTATAATTCTGATCAGCAAATCTGTTATGATGTAACTACTTTGTTATTTTATGAGTGGATCATCGATCGAGTCACAATGTCATCATTACAAAGACATCATTAAAAGCCCATTGTTAGGATGTCTCCAGTAGTTGGGTGAATAGTTATGTTCCCCTTGCATTGTGTACATATGACTTCTATCTATATACAGATGCCCACCGATTTGAATTTAACAACCATCATCAGTCAAGGGTGGAGGCAATTGTATACCCCATCTCTGCTGATCACATGTTTATATGTAAATTGTTGTCATAACTAAACAAACAAACAAATTCCAGGTACGAAGATGCTTCAAGCAATACATGCACAAGCAAGATCTTCCATGGCAAAGAATACCATTTCTTATTTTCATTCAAGATAGTATTATCATCTCTATATTAGCATTATTATCTCCTCTCAAGATAGTGTTATCTTATCTAAATTAATAAACATTCTTATTTTCTTCAAAATAGTATCTGACCTTATCTCATCTAGTACCATTCATAGAATTGTTCATATCTTATCCTATTTTTATCTAATTTAATCTTGGAGAGATAAGAATCTATTTAAACACACCAGTACGAAGGTTGCAGTTTTTTGAAGAATCTGTTCTACAGGAAGTCTGAGAGATTTATTCCATGGCAAAGTGCAACATCCATACTGCCTAGGAGACTGGGACTGAGTTGGTGCCCATACCTCCTCAAGAAAGCTAATTAATCTTATGTACTCGTCTGCAATAATAAAAAGTGTCTGTGTAAGTCTACTTTGCAGAGTTCAGTCTGTGTAACTGCAATATTTTTCAGTCAGTGTACTGACATTTATCAGTTTTGGTTCACAACAGGTGCATTTATATAAGAATTCAGTCATAGGTTCAGMTTCCTGTTTGGTTTGATAACAGTGGTATTCTTGGCTGCATTGTAGGATGTCTGTAGTGGATTCTTTCTCATCACTCATATGATGTGGAAAACTGCAAATCAGAAATCACATTATCTTTGAAAGAAACTACCAAATCTCCAATAGATGGGCTAACGGAGGCTATGAACCAGACGAACAGAGGCATCACTCTCACAAACAGAACTCTAAGCAAATTAGTTCTATCCTATGTTGCATTGGTTTTCAGGACGGCTAGAGCACACCCCCAAATTTTTCAGGGGACGGTAGGTTGGGGACGGCAATATATATATATATATATATTAAAATTTTAGATTTAAAAAAGGGTCGAGTGACATTCCATTATTGGCTGCTAGACATGAGCAGAATGCAGTTTAGCTTTAGGGAACTTAAGTGAGAACTGTCTCTGTAGCAGCTTTTCTTCCTCATATTTATTGTTAATGATGATTATGTTAAAACATAAAAGGCATTCCCTTCTCAATACGTTTTGCAGATTTATGTGTTGAAAACCACTATAAAACACTTTGGTTCTTTAAAGAGATTAGATTGATGTTTCAGATTAAGGTGATTAAATAGGAATTTTTTCAAACATTTAGTACCCAATCCAAGTCACTACTATCTGATTGTTTACACAATGCTCGAGGTTGGGAAGGTAGAACTTAGAAGCACTAGACTTGAATGACTCTTGGAAACCCATGTACAATATGCAAAAGCTAAGATGACAGAAAAATGAGAGGAACAAGAGCAATAACCACAAGGATCAGCCCTTTGAAATGTTGCATTTCTTTTTTTTTGACAAGGAATTTTCACTTGTTGTAATGTTGTTGCTGAAAATACGATATTTAAATCACTAGAAACCCATCATACAAAATCCATGTTTTGAGCTGCAACTTGTACAACAGATTTAGATTCAGTGTAATACAAAAATAATGGATTGGAAAAATGATCATATTGTCCAATCATCAATTTCCATGATTGTCAAAGCTGAAGATATATACCTAGAATATCTCTGAAATCTGCCCAAAAAATCCTTGAAATTTGCTCAGAACATCCCCAAAATCTGTCCTTAACGTCCCTGAAATCTACCCAGAACATCTTGGGGAGGGCCAGCAAGTCCCCGATGGAGTCCCCAGCAGTTTGGGGACGTTTCCTAAGGGTCCCCAAGTCCCCGAAATGTGGAAACACTGAGTACACGGGTTTTTTTGGGGGGGATGGATCCCCGTGCAACATAGGTTCTATCAATTGAAAACCAAGAAAACTGATACCAACAAAATAATGAAGAAGGGGTTAGTCATGTGCCTCAACCAATGAAGAGAGGCAGGACGACATGATCATTTTGAAAAACCCTTTGCAAGAGATAGTATTAAGCCTAGGGCTTTGATAGGGACGTAGGCCTATTTCTTAGGCTGAACTCTATGGGATATTATCAGACAATTCCGTTTTCCACATTATACCTAGAGGGACAAGCATTTGAATGGTCGCAAATGGTTGAATGTGAGATGGAGGAGCATGATGATAGCGGCCACCTAGACATAACCAGCTGGCAAGAATTTGTGACCATGTTTTTTTCATAAATTTGAGGCCTATACCCAAGAAGATTGTTTCTAGGCCCTCAAAACTATAAAGCAACGGAGCATAGTAGCATATTATTCCAAAGAATTACATCAAGCAAGTTTGTTGGTAGAAAAGATTCAATCGCTATGTATATTAATGCACTGAAAGATTCAATCCAAGGATATCTCAAGGCTTTGAAGCCACATACAATGGAAGAAAAAATTTAGCAAGCAGTCATATATTCATAAGTATTACAAAGTAAGGGCATGGATGACGTAAAGAAAGGGACAACATGGACTGGAGATCCATATCAATAGAGAGAGTATCTTGTAGAGGGAAAAGGATCCACCATAAGTCATTAGGTAAATGAAGGCATTAAGAAGCTCACAACTCCATAGGGAAATGAATTTATGCCTTTTACAACATTGGAGATAACGATAACCATATTAAAGGCAAGGAAAGCCTATGAGGTTGTGTGAAAGAGAAAAACCAAGGTGTCTATGAAGGAGCTAGCATTGATCATCATACCAATGGCTCATGGGGCAGAGGTCGAGTTTAGGGACACGCAAGAGGTGCCTTATAGTATGGTGGTAGGAATCAAGAGCATCCTCCCAAATGGCCTTGGAGAGAAGATTCTACTTAAGCTACGGTGGTCTCAACGGATGAAAATTGGGAAAGATGTGAGACCAATTGACAAAGGCAAGAGTTGTAAGAATCAGCATACTCCTGATCAAGGTGGATAGTAGTACGAAGGGTGACAAAATGGGGCAAGGGGGAGGGGGGCAAACTGCAGAGAAGGGAGACCACTAAGAGAGAAAATGATGAACGTTGTCCCTCTTGAACACCTCTCCCAAAAAATTTCACAATTGTCCAAAACCCATTACACCCTCAACTCATCACATTAGTCTTCATGACAACCTCTATACAATGTACATCAGTGCCACTCTCTAATCCTTTGTCCCCCTTCATCAAATAGCCCTCTGAAATCCTCCATCCTCAACCACCCCTAGGAAGGGATGGTGGCATTCCCTTCGAAATTCACAAAGTTCGATATGGTGGGTTTACAAGTGGATGGAGGGGCATATCATCGTAGGAAGATCAATCAACTCCTGCACTGTTAGATCGAGGATCCACATCAACTCACAACAACCAAGTGCAAGGGATCAAGCATGTTAAAACTGTGTGGACGACCCAAAAAGATCTTTCCCAACCTAATCAACGGTCCTTTAAGCTTCTCACGAGACTTGTTTTCTTTGAGGCACTAAACAGTGGAAAAAGTTGTGGGTCGTCGAGGTTTACCCCACTTATCTAGATCAACGGCCATAGATCTCTTGCAAAAGGCCTTGAAAAAGTCATAATAGCACAAATGGCCAGCATTGAACCCGCTAGGCAAATCAATGGTTCACAGGCACTCATGGGATTTGTTTTCTTGGGGAGTTTTGAAAGATGGGAAAGGCCACAGACAGCTGAGGTTCACCCCACCGAAGGTGATCGACAACTGTAAATCTCTCTCATGAGCCCAGTCCATTGAGGTGTTGAGATCATTTAAAAGCTGCAAACAACAAACATTAACCCCGCTACGAAAGACCTACAGTCCAAGATTCATCATAAGAATTGGGAAAGGCAATCAGGGGAAAAATCAAATGTTGCAATTGGCCAAGGATCACCCCGATCAAGATCTACGACTCACAAGCACTCACAGGGTCTCCCCACTAGTGTTAAAAAATGCAACACCACCGTGACAATATCAACAGGATTCCTAGGACTATATCCCTATTAGCTTGAAAATTCTAACAGGATTCCAAGGACTGTATCCCTCCTACCAATGAAAATCCACCATGTGTCTTGGTTCAAACAAAAAAATTAGTGACTAAGGTATGAAAGTTGCCATTTATGTGTTGCATGTAGAGTTAATGCCCACATGAAGATTTGTTTCGTCATTAAAGCAAAAGAAAGCCACCTTTCTTTCCTCGTTTTTTATCTATAAACGAGGGACTTACAACCCACTCACTTCACCAACATGGATCCTCTGTGGAATTAACTTTTGGTCTTTGTTTTTAGTCTAATGCCTCTCTACCTTAAGAATTCATTTCGATGCCTTTGTTCCACATTATAAGTCGGGGTGCAAACTTCTCTGCCACACTATATGCTCTACAATATTCCAATCAGCAAACACAATGTCGCTCGATTATAATTCAATTGCTTACCAATTGGCTCCTTCCAATGAGTTGTCAATCACATGAGCTACCCGCATACCCTATTCCTTGTTCACATGTTACCCAGCACACATCCAACAAAGATCTCTTTGTCAATACAAGATTCCAACAATCAGTAGGGTCAACTATATGCTTGTAGGTAATGCCAAAATCAGTTGTTCGATAACATATTTAAATGCACTATGGTTCATAGCTCTATGGTCAATGGAACCAACTCAATATAACAGTGACAAGCTCAACATAACAATGAAAAGCCAACATAAAAATGACGAGCCAATTCAACTACAAATTGTAATCGAAACCCTACTATCAAATTTCAACAAGGCTAATTCTTCCATTCATCCTTCTCTGACTCCTAGAGATGGTATTTATTGATTGCAAAATGTTTGGGCTTATTTCCACACAATTTGAACAATGCTACCAACATGCAGTATTTGGATAGCAAAAAGAATTCAGCTCTGTGTCTTCAGTGGCAATTTGACTCAAACGTTAATACTAGTTTTAATACAGGGAATGCTCCTCTCGATATATAAATATATTTTCTCAAATAAAAGAAGTGTCAGGGATGAATTTTCACCAGTAAATGGCATATGGTTCATGATGCATTCACAATAGAATGGTGTTTCTCATTCAACACCCATCCTTCCAAGTTTCGTACGCGTATAGTCATACTCCAATCTAGCTTATATGCCATTCAATGATTGAACATAAATGACAGGACAATTTAAAGCATATAAGTTATGGCAATCATATAAAACATATGACGGAGTAAAATAATCCACTACATGCCAAAACAAATATGAACCAAACAAATTCACCACATGCAACCAACGAATGGTAAGAAGGAGAGATTCATACGTTATGGGTCACACTTGACAATTCTTAGCGTAGTTCACCACTCAACAAGTGTCAAACAGTTATGCAAACACCCAAAACCAATGGCACGACCTCCTTAAGATGGGCATGGTTTACCATGCTGCATACAGCATCCAACTCGCCCCCAATCGTTGTGTACAGCCTCCCAAGATCAATCTCTTGATGCGTACACCCTGAGGACGAGGCCTAAGTTGTGTAAGGCTATGGGAATGAAGCCTGAGCTATGTTAGGCTTCAACAACCACCAATTTTTGTTGGACAGAATTACTAATTACTAGAAAAGCGCAATCGCCAAATAATGGCAGCCATAGATCTTCAATTTTAGAGTGAATGAAGCGATGGGTAATACAGTGTTGTTGGTGTTCTTCATTTTCTCATGGAGAATGAAATTAGGTAATAAAACACAGAGTTATGATGTAGAATGAACACTCACACCAATAAATAACAAGGCAAGTATTTTCTTCTTGTCCTTATATATTGAACACCATTCCTGCCGGGGCAGCCACATTAAAAAAATAACACCAATAAATAACAAGGCAAGTATTTTCTTCTTGTCCTTATATATTGTTACCATTCACACACTTAGAGCAACACATTAAACAAAATAAGAGCAGCATTTCACACACAAGGATTACTCCACAACCATAGATATATCCAAACACAAAGACATTGTATTTACCCTAGAAACCAAAATGGAAAAACCAGCTTCAAATGGTTGGTCAATTTTCATTTCGGCAACCTCTAGTTACAATGCAACTCATGGCTCTTTGTGCATCCTCCTCTCCTTGGCCAACAATCAGCCAAAAGCCCTTTGAGAGTGAAATTACGAAAAAGAAATAGAGAGAGTTGGGGTAATGGGAAGGCCAACATGCATGACCTTTCATTTCCCATTCCTCAATCGTTCTTTCATATTTTCATTTTATGTTTTTATTTAATTCTTTCTTTTTCCTCTCATTTGTCTCATTTAACTTTACATTGCATTGTCTTTTATGTCTTATCTAATTTTCATTAATTGTCGACTTACATTTAGGTACTAAGTCCAACCATCATCTTGGTTTCACTCCATTTCAGATCAATTTTACATCGAGACTTCAAGAAAGGGAGAGCTCTAGCGAAAATAGTGAAATTCATGATTCCTCCTGCCTCTATCATTCAAAGTCGATGCCTCTGCCACCTTTGACCAACACCCTCAACCTTCAATTGACTGCTCACTCTTTATTGCGTAAGTCTCATTAGTATCCCTACTTAATTGTTTTCCTGTTTGATAGTATCCCCCGCCATGCCTAACACTCAGAAAGATTCCTCAGAGAGGTCATCTACCTACTCTTTAAGCCATTGCTATGACACGAGCAATGTGTCTTCTTCCATTTCTCCCCCCTTTGTTGACAATCTCAACCAAGTGGCCCCTCCTACCCTACAATACTCATCCTCCAGACAATTGATAGGTGCCTGCTATGGATGATTCATACAAAACAGAGAGAGCACTCTCTATTGAGCTCAACAAGTTGTCCCTAACACGTAACCTTTCCCATAATTTGCAAAGCTATGCATTGAAAATTAAAACCCGACCAATTTTGTCCTCATGTCCTCAAAGGGTAAGAATGTAATTTTCACCATTACTGCCAAGGCAATATCCACTACACTGGAATCCCAACTCAGTACAACTGTGATATCCCTTGAAGCACAAAGACATTGGTACCTCTCCCTAACCAAATGACCAAAGAAAAAGCCTACTCCTGAGATTGTTGCACAGATAAGGCCCTACACTAGGTCCATCCCGCCCCTACCGAACCAAGAACTTAACAAAGTGGGTCCAAGAGTCAATGGCTCTGTTCACCATCAACATGGGAAACAATGATGATTCCAGCATTGATGATGTCATGTTGTCCCTTCTAAACCTCTTCTACGGTCACCATGTTCCATCTTCCGATATGCAAAATTCATTGCCTAAAACAAGAGCGAACAATTGGTAAATTTCAAGACCGAGCAAATTTTCTGATATCCCTCCTATTTGGTCCTACCTATTCATCTGACCCACCTAGGGCTTCAGAAAACTCATAATGGCAACCCTCCATGTGTATCAACTAGATACCCTGGGTTAGAAAGAACGAGAAGGACACTTCTCTGTTGAACTACATTAACAGGTTCATGTACATATCGCAATAGGCTCTATACTAGTATTTGATACCAAAGTTTGTGGAGGCAGCAGACAACTCAGAGACCACTAGTTGAATTGCTTAGATTTTAGCATAGAGGAACTAAAGATTCATTCAACCAAATTTACCACCCAATAACTTGGATCTTTAACAATATGTTTCTATACTCAATTAGCAACTATTAAACAATGCATATAAATATAAGAACCCAATGAATCATTACAATACAATGGTGTACCCTTTAAATAATTATATCAAACACAAACAATGGAGATAGATGCAATACACACTTAACAACACAACCCAATGGGTTAGCTCAATCAATTTCAAACGACCAATTTCAAGGCAAGTAATGGGCTCAAATCTAGGAGAGTCCCTCTAGGTTAAGAGTATGTGTTGTACTTCAGCGATATTCAGCCCAGGTGCCATTCATAGAATGTGAGGAAGCACTTGCAGAGTTTCCTCAAGGACATTTTCCATGAAAAAGTAAGAATACAATAAGTATTACTGCAATTGTACAACACCTATGCCCTAGATAAATATCATTTCAAAATCTCTATTTGACTCTATTTAAAAATCTCTCTCTCCACTCCCTTTTATATGAGTTTTGATATAGTTATTTATCAGTGATCACATCAATTAGCTACCGTCGATGACAAACGGTGTAGATCAACACTTGTCAACCACTTGTGTTGATCATCCTGTCAACAAGCTTTGTTAATGTCATTGTCTCTGACCTACTCAACCATGTTGACGTAGGAACTTTTTGAACTACCATCACTAACAGATTTACTATTATGAAAAATAAGTTCAGCATTAGTGTCAGCCTCTTTAAGGACATTCTAGACTGCTTCAGCATCCTTTCCCTCTTGCTCCATATCTTCATTTGAATTAATCTATCTCAACAATAATATAAAATGCAGCTAAGTTTTTGTTGAATATTGTCAATCGGAGCCCCCTCCTATTCTACAAACAAAAAACTTGGATTTTGTCAATGACATCCCTACAGTGNTGAATTTTGAATGGGACCTAAAATTCTACTTTCTCCATATGAAGTCCAATGAGGTTGGAACCACTCTCAAACATCCTGAAACAATTAATGGTAATGTTAAAAATTTAAGTAAAAGGATGAAAATGAAAGATAAAGAAGAATGTGGATGAAAATGAAAGATAAAGAAGAATGTCACTTTTACTTTAAGAATTTAACATTACCATTAATTAGTAGGGTGGGCGAAATGGAGGGGGTGGGGACCTCTTTAAATAGCGTTAATAAGGCAAAATAACCCTCAGCTACACACCAAAACACCTTACAACTCCAACTTGCGTGAGAAACCATGAGCCAAGTACTTGTTTGTTACTTAGGTTTTAGGTTTTAGGGGGTTTTAGGTTTTTGGACCAAACCGGTCGGTTTGGTCATAAACCGGCCGACCGGTTCGATTTATTGGCCGGTTTGAATCGGTCGACCATCAAACCGGTCAAACCGGCTGGTTCCGGTTCCGGTTCAACCGGTTTTTAAAACACTGAAGGCAATATCCACTACACTGGAATCCCAACTCGATACGACTGTGATATCCCTTGAAGCAAAAAGACATTGGTACCTCTCCCTAACCAAATGACCAAAGAAAAAGCCTACTCCTGAGATTGTTGCACAAATAAGGCCCTACACTAGGTCCATCCCGCCCCTACCGAACCAAGAACTTAACAAAGTGGGTCCAAGAGTCGATGGCTCTGTTCACCATCATCATAGGAAACAATGATGATTCCAGCATTGATGACGTCATGTTGTCCCTTCTAAACCTCTTCTACGGTCACCATGTTCCATCTTGCGATATGCAAAATTCATTGCCCAAAACATGAGCAAACAATTGGTAAATTTCAAGACCGAGCAAATTTTCTGATATCCCTCCTATTTGGTCCTACCTATTCATCTGACCCACCTCGGGCTTCAGAAAACTCATAATGGCAACCCTCCATGTGTATCAACTAGATACCCTGGGTTAGAAAGAACGAGAAGGACACTTCTCTGTTCAACTACATTAACAGGTTCATGTACATATCGCAATAGGCTCTATACTAGTATTTGATACCAAAGTTTGTGGAGGCAGCAGACAACTCAAAGACCACTAGTTGAATTGCTTAGATTTTAGCATAGAGGAACTAAAGATTCATTCAACCAAATTTACCACCCATTAACTTGGATCTTTAACAATATGTTTCTATACTCAATTAGCAACTATTAAACAATGCATATAAATATAAGAACCCAATGAATCATTACAATACAGTGGTGTACCCTTTAAATAATTATATCAAACACAAACAATGGAGATAGATGCAATACACACTTAACAACACAACCCAATGGGTTAGCTCAATCAATTTCAAACGACCAATTTCAAGGCAAGTAATGGGCTCAAATCTAGGAGAGTCCCTCTAGGTTAAGAGTATGTGTTGTACTTCAGCGATATTCAGCCCAGGTGCCATTCATAGAATGTGAGGAAGCACTTGCAGAGTTTCCTCAAGGACATTTTCCATGAAAAAGTAAGAATACAATAAGTATTACTGCAATTGTACAACACCTATGCCCTAGATAAATATCATTTCAAAATCTCTATTTGACTCTATTTAAAAATCTCTCTCTCCACTCCCTTTTATATGAGTTTTGATATAGTTATTTATCAGTGATCACATCAATTAGCTACCGTCGATGACAAACGGTGTAGATCAACACTTGTCAACCACTTGTGTTGATCATCCTGTCAACAAGCTTTGTTAATGTCATTGTCTCTGACCTACTCAACCATGTTGACGTAGGAACTTTTTGAACTACCATCACTAACAGATTTACTATTATGAAAAATAAGTTCAGCATTAGTGTCAGCCTCTTTAAGGACATTCTAGACTGCTTCAGCATCCTTTCCCTCTTGCTCCATATCTTCATTTGAATTAATCTATCTCAACAATAATATAAAATGCAGCTAAGTTTTTGTTGAATATTGTCAATCGGAGCCCCCTCCTATTCTACAAACAAAAAACTTGGATTTTGTCAATGACATCCCTACAGTG
>SNQJ01S0064613.1:0-40702 GCA_010110895.2 Picea sitchensis
CGAAGGGAAGGGTGAACACACTAAATTTCAAAATTTGTGGCTTGGGCCATTTTTGATTGCTGAAAAGTTGGGTCCTAGTTCTTTTCGCTTGCAGAGTCTTGAAGGGCAGCTTGACACCTACCCGGTGAATGGTCAAGCCCTGAAAAGATATTTTGCCTGATTTTTATCTTTGTATATTATGTAAATATTTCCTTTTGTTTT
The DNA here is from genome assembly GCA_010110895.2 of Picea sitchensis. NCBI lineage: Eukaryota > Viridiplantae > Streptophyta > Pinopsida > Pinales > Pinaceae > Picea > Picea sitchensis. Next base: position 202 of record SNQJ01S0064613.1, read on the forward strand.
ATATTTGCTTTTGTTTTCATCTTATGATTTTGATTTGATTGATCAGTTTGGTGTGTTTTGAAACATATGCATGCTTATATACTGAGCCATTCAGACCTAGACTGCAAGAAAAATTTCTTCGCTGAAATAACTTCTTGAAGATTGTACAACCATCAGTGATTTATATTTCTGAAAATGATATTGGAAAATGTTGTTTGAAAGAAGTTTACTAATTTCAATCTCTAAGAGAAGTTTGTTGTGATCATCTTTATCTTTTTACGCTGTCCCTTTCCGTAAAGGAATGACTCAAAAGGATGCCTCCCTGTCAAGGTGAGTTGTTTTAGAAATAAAACATTTCTGGAGATGAATAAGGACAGTATCAAAAAATTCTGATGAGGTCTAAAAAAAAATAAAAAAATATGAGAACATATCAAGATTTTTCAGCGTCACCCCGCTCAGCTATCTATAAAATAAAAACAAAATAAAAATATTAATAAGAGTTGTGGGATGTGTTTGTAAACCCACCGGGATACTGAACAGGTCCGCTGGCAGTGGGTAAATGCAAGCATGGCGCCAAGACAACTTCACCGGAGTACTGAACAGGCCTGCTGGCAGCGAAGCAATGTCGGGTACATGAAAATCTATGTAAAAAATTATATGAAACCTCTTTTAAAATGTCCTTTATTCTAATCTAGAGCTTCTTGACAGGATAAAGACGTCCGAGTGGGTTAAATGGCAACCCTGTCGAGGCTATGGACGCCTGCTGGCAGCAATGGCCATGCCAACAGTATTGAAGATTTTATCATCAAAATCATGACTTGCTGATATTTAAGACTGTTATTAGTTTGCATCTTTTAAAACTTCGCTGGAAAAGATAGTAGATGATGATATAGTACGATTTTCTGGTTGTTCTTTCAAGACGAATTTTTCTTTTGATGTCCGATCTGAATTTATTTATTTTGACAGAGATACCTGCTTCTCCCAGCGTGTCGCCATTGTTGGCAGCCAAATCATTTTTTTAATTACTCTTAAAAAACGTTGCCTACACCTCTTGTCTCGTTAATGACAAATCATCATCGCATTGTGCTTCTAGACATTTGTTTCATTTTTGCGACAATTGCAATTTGGTTTTGATTTTATTTTCACAACTGAAAGTGTGAAAATACCGTTTTCATCGTTTGGACTGTAGTCGTCTTTTATTGATTCCTCCAAAAGACACTTGACCATTGGTTTATCGCACGACTGCAAAAGATTTTTCAAACTCGTGTCCTTAAGCATACCCTTACCTTGATTGCACATTTGGATCTGTTTGATTACTAAGCCTGTGAGCATGAAGATTTACTGGTTTTATTCTGAGCTTATAAAGGTTACGATGGATTTGGTCTTATATGATTTTATTCTTATTGCTATGGACTCTTGATTCATTGATTATATGAGAAATTCTTGATTGCAATGTTCTAAAAAACTTTGGAATGTAAGCATTTGGATATGCAATGAATACATTGGTAAGTTTATAAGGTCAATTTTAAGAATAGCAATGGTTTGAGGGCGCATTGATGAAATCTTTTGGATTTTAGTTTTAAATCGATGCTTGGTCATATTGTTTTATGACTTGATATTTCATTGAGCGATCAATATTTTTAAAACTATGTATTGGCATTGATTAAATTTAACCTTGGTGTAAAACGATTGATTGACACGATGGATATGGTGTTCGATTGAACTGTGCACTTGGCACTTGAATGTAACATATGATGTTGGTTCTGTTTCGGGTGAATGGCACGTTAATATGATGACACACCTATTTGTTGGCCGATATGCATAGTATAAACGATTATGGTTTTAACAACACTGTACTCAGCAATTAATACAATGCGTGGCGGTGGTAATCCCACCACCTTTACACGCATGGAGTTATTTCCGGTCTCTTCGAGCATTGAAGCTGTCAAACCCTATCGTTTTCACTCTGTGCATTGTTTAATTCAGATAGAACCCTACCATGTACAGAAGCCATGGCACCTGTTGTAAGGGCCGAGCCCAACGGGTGCCAAGCATTGTTGACATTTGATGGTGCATTTAACGACCTGGAAAATTACGGGTGGCTTGCTTTCATAAGGAAGTTTGATGGTTATAACTTCACTGTGGCTCGGAAATTTGCTTTGTCATTCGATGGCTCCCGAGCCAAAGTTGGAGATGTGCAGCTTGAAATCACTGAAAAGTTGCTCAGCTTGGCAACCAGCCTGCCTGTCAAAGGACAAAAATGGTCGAAGAGCTGCAAGGTTGATGATGTCCCGTGGACATTACTGTTCCAATCTCGCACAGTCAACTCATGCGACAGAGGTTTGCCTGCAAAGATATTGAAACCCCGCTGGTATGATCTCTTGATGATTATCAAGCAATTCGTTACTTGTGAAGGCAGGTACGGGTTTGTCTTTCTGTTTCACTTGCGTTTATTAATGGTTTTTATGGGATTCGAACTAATTTTACCTCACTATCTGCACGGAAGTTTGTTCAAAATGGCTAAATGATACAAGCGTAGCCGGGCTGACACTAGCCTCTTCCATGTGGGATTGATTAAAATAATTTTGGTTCATGAATTGGGGTTGCATCGTGATTCTTGGCATGAGTTTCTCAGCCATAATGGTTTTGAAGAGTCTAACCCTCCACAGGTGGATAAGGCCATGGTGACCGAGAGTAAAGCTACCCCTGTGCCTTTTGGTGTTTTGTTACCCAAGCCTAAGCCCGAGTCACCTACGAATTCGTCTATGGATGTGACTAAACAGACCGAAGTTGCTAAGCCTACAACCAGAAAGACTAGAGCGAAGATTGGTGCTAATACTAGAGGCAAGAAAAATGCAAGGTTGATCTCTCGCATGGCGAGGAATAAATCTAAGCCTCCTGCCAAAACAGAGCCCATCGTAGTCAGCGAGGACTCTGATTCAGACATTGAACGATTTCTCGTCGAAGAGTATCCTTACTCCAAGGGATTGTGTGGCAAACCTCGTCATGATTTCATCAAGAACTTACCTCCTTGTCTGCGGGATAACCCTGACTTTCCTGGTATTGAACCACTCCATGAAACCCTTGGAGAATCATCAAAACCCCCTTCTGTTCAAGCTGTTTCTCCACCTTGCAATCAGTGTGGGTTGTGGTTGGAGAGATACTACTTGGATGTCCCAAAATTGCAATCCAAAATTCACGATTTGGAAAACCAAGTGGCAGATCTCACTGGTCAGAATGCAAGAGAACAACCCAACGACAAGAAACAACGAACTACGGGTTCGATCTTGTTCAAAAATGTCGAGTCTGCTACAGCCATTGTCAATTCGAAATTGACATAATCTCAGCGGTCTAGCTGGTATAACCCTTGCTCATTTATATGGTACATTCGTGAACTCTGTGTGCATTATTGACTTGCTTGGTTACATAAACATGCTCTGCTCTATATGATTGGATTTGTTAAATCGAATTTTGTTGGATTTGGTTTTGATTTTGGTAATCAATTATTGGATTCGTTTGATTTAAATTGGTTACGATTGAAGGTTTTGTTGTATCTATTATAAGTAAATTGTTTTGCAACATGTTGAAACACAATCTGTATGATAATTGGAATTGGTTATGACACATCTACCGTGGTTATCTATTGCTTTCATGTAACTTTGACCAGCCTGGATATGATTTCGATTTTGTTGCAAAAAAGGGTTTTGTTTTATATTGAGAATTGATGTAAATCATAACAATAACCCGACTTTTTGTCAGTCATTTTGTAAGGCAAGTCGAACCTGTTCTGTTGAGAAATTAAACAACATTGTATTTTTAGTCACAAATGAAGTTGTAAAACAAAATGACATGCCCAGAACAAAGAATTCATCTATAATTGTATTAAACTCGATCTTGTTTGATTGTTGTTCAGGTTATGGTTAGAAATACTGTTTCATTTTGACTGTGTCATACCCAGCAATTAAAATAGATGATGATTTTGGTCAAAGCTATTACACATGTTTCGTTTAAATGTGTATCGTAACAACTTTCACTTATTTGATCAAAATAGAATGAATATCGCGCTGAATCTTACAGGCTTTTTATCGTTACTATTGATTGAAATGATATCCATATTGCTACGGCTGTAACGTATGTTTGATCATATCGATTATAGTTAGGTTGTGGCAAATCTTATTTGATATGGCTACTATCATGTTTGATCATGATTATTGATTACGATTGTATCGTATCTTGTTCGAATTTGATTCAATGTCCAATTTCGACCTGTCAAAGTTTGACTATACCTTATGGTAACTAAAGACAGAAATATTTTGGTATTCTGTTTCAATTTAATTTCTTTGGATGCGATATGATTTTGATGATAATTTCAAATTGGATTATTGGTGACTCGTTTTGAGGATTATAAAAAGATGACGTGATTTAATTTTATCTGATTGAGATCTGGTCATGTTAGCTATTTTTGACTAGCTACAGAATCAGATGATTCTGTAGCTGAGTCTGTGGAGTCAAAATTTTATTGTTTTCTTGATAAATTATTCTTCTAACTTGATTTTTTGTGTCTATTACAGGTTAATTCGAATTGGTAATAGATATGAGGAGCAGTTGGAGGATATCAATTCGAATTGGTAATAGATATGAGGAGCAGCTGGAGGATACCTGTGATTTTACTCGCATTTTTAGTTACTTAGTTTTATGGATTTTAGGGATTATTCCCATTGTGTAAAACTGCTTACTATTATTCACAAGGATGTTTTACCTTTTGTGAGAAACCTATATAAACTTATGATTTTGTAATAATCTATCATCCCTCGGGCTTTGGGAGAACAAGGATATGTAATAACATCCAAACCGAGCAGAATTGATGCATTGTTATAGATTTTGCTTTCAATATATCACACTTTGTTCCAAGTTTTGTATATCATTTTGTTTTGGTTTAGTATTATTTTTCATCTAAATCAAATTCAAGTGATATAATTCCTTATTGTTATACATACCTTGTACTTCCAATTTGATAAAAGACAAAGAACGAACCCATGTTGGATTCATTTTAAGGAATGATAGATTTGTCTTCTCTCAGAGATTGAATCGTTATATAAATTTACGATAATAGGTTTCCCCTTTGCAGAAATTTATCATCGAACTGTTATGATTTTATGTCTTGTTTGTCTGTAACATACTTCAAGAAGCAAAGATAGTTGATCGTTTGCGAGAAGCTTTAAAGATAAATGGTGTGGAATTTCTTTCCTCCAACTGTACCTTAAGAAGTCATCCCACACTGTGGCGCACTTGGGAGGCCCTGTCCACTTTCTTTTTAGATGTTTATTGCTTATGATTAAGTAGTTTAATATATAAATGATAGTTTTAGATAGATTTATATTACATTGTTTAATTCTAAAGAGGATTAGATCATGGCCTCGTAGTTTCAGGCTCTTCATAAAAACATAAAAGAGAAAAATAGATTCTTGGTCGTGGCAACAACACAATGAGTTTTTCAGGTTTTAGTCAAATCTGTAAATTGTCCATAGTGTACATTTGTGAATAAGGACATAGCCTATAGTTAGATAGTTGATTTGAGTTATTATAATAATAGTTAGTATCTTATATATATAATAGTTAGTAGTATATATACAAGATACTAACTAAAATAAAGGAAACTAGAAACTAATTTGTTTTATTAGTTTTTAGTTTCTGATTAGTTTTAGTTCTTTCTTTGTTTTATTAGTTTCTAGTTTCTATAGTTTAGATTGGGTCTCTTGTATTCAATTATAGTTTAGTTTGTTTTATTTAGACTAGTTAGATTTATTAGCTCGACATTTCTCTTTGGTTTCCATACTTGTGACCTTAGGGCAGCCAACGGAGCCATTAAACTCACTGTGGTGGTCCATTCCAAACGGCTTGGGTTATTTAGGAAACCCCGGACCGGTTCCACTCTCCCAGCTGATACCAATTTTGCCCATCAACAAATGGCGATAGAAGGAGGTCAGCTCTAACTAATTGATGTATAACGGTGGTCGTAAGACTCCTCCCCCTAATCACTCCCCTATAGTGATTAGAAGTTTCATTTGATGTAAGATTCTCAAACAAAGAACTTCAACCAAGATCCTCAAATCAATAGCTGAGCCAAGAACCTAATCCCATTGTGTGGTGATATACAAGAAATTTTAGACAATCTCTTATCAAATCGCATAAATCCTTTGCTAGTCTTAGGAAACCAACTCGCCCGTGGGGTCAACCTCTAGACTTCTCCAAGTCGAGAACAACTAGGTGATATAGACCTTACTGCGGAATCCTACATATCCAAACAATAATCCCATCATAGGAGGATCTCGATACCCTCCTTCACCACCTCCCTCATCTCCTCTTCTTCTAGAGGAGATTCCTCTCCCACAAGGCAAACCACCTTCTCAACCTTCTACACCCACTACCCCAATGGAAAATCTCCAAACAAATCTCATAGACCATGGTTGGACCAGATGCTATAGCGGCACTGGAGCCCAACACCCTTTGCCTAAGCATCCTGAGAAATGGCTTCCTAAGTTTGATCCCCGATTCAAAACGATAGTTGAAGATCATATCAAAAAATTAATGCTAGCCATCGACTGGGTAATGCTAACACATGAAGATGTTGTCTGTAGGTTGTTTCTTTATACTTTTGAGGGTAATGCATTCACTTGGTACTTTTCCCAACAACCTCACACCATACTTGGGAGAAATTTGAGTCATGTTTCTTGGAAAAGTTCAGAGACGGTAAAACTCCCGGTTTTAGTCATCATATGGATCTTTCAAACTTAAAATGAATGCAAAAGAAAAGTTAAAGCATTTTAATCAAAGATTTTAACTCTTAAGAATATAATCCCTACAGACTCTATGCCCACGGATGGTAATACATTGAAGCACTAAAGCTCTACATCAAAGTATAGCTATTTGGGTGAAAAGATTCAAAGGTAATCAGCTGTTAGAAGCCTTTGAAGAGGCTACTTCCAAATTGAAAAGATATACTTAGCCCAAGACTCCTTCTAGCAACGTAGACTGACTGCTTCCTTCTTCCAAGAAAAAAGATTGAAATTCTTCCTTCTGCATCTACACAAACAAGACACAACCTGAAAACTCGATTTGGAAAATTTAACCAAAGTTAAATGGTTATCTAATCAAGTCAGAATTTAAAAGGTCAACTGAGGAAGTTTCTTCGAGTAAAGGACCTTACAGACCTCCTTTCCGAAAGCTTTTTCCTCAAAACTGGCCTAATCTAAACCCTGAAGGGTTGAACCTAGAAAGTTTGCAATGTGTACTACAGACAATTCTAGGAGCCCAAGATTACTTCATCCCTCCATATCCCTCAAGAGGAATTTGAGCAGGAAACAACTCTAGAAGAAGAGTCTTCCCCAAACATTTTTGTACACTTCTCGGATAGTATCTTCAAGCTAACTTTGAGACTGTGTAACCTCACAATACTAGAAGGAAGACCGCGATAAACTCAACAGGAACACTACAACTTTACCCCTCCAAAGCCATCTAAACGTTAGGAAATTCATAAATAGTAATGCTAGCCCCAAAATAGATTACGTATGTTGTTGAAGATCTTAAGAAATTACGGGCTAACATTTCTATTTATGAGTTATTGAAATTTCCATTTTTGTTACGTGTAAGGTTGCAAAATATTTCATTAAATGGAAAGAATGGTAATACAAACGGTAATAAGATTGTGCAAAACAATGTTCCACAAAATACTTCCACTAAAAACAATCATCCCCACAAAGGAAGCTCGCACTAAATGTAAAATAATGTAAATAATAATGTAAATAGTGCTAGTAAGAAACCCTCGAAGCTACAACCCTAAGTACCGCAAGAATGTTCTCCTTTAACCTCAAATTCCCAACGTAAATGTGCATAATTGTATGGTTGACTCAAGAGCATCACATTCGATGATGCTCCCTGTCATCATTAAAAGATTAATGCCTAAGTAGAACCATCTTCTTTGAAAATCAGTACAACTTGATCAACGATGTTAAAGTTATGGGCGAAGTGAAAAATGTATTGATTATATTATCGCCTAATCCTAAGGTTCATCAAGTTATCGATATAATTGTGGTGGATATTCCTAAGTGTATGGTATAGTTTTGAGCGGACCGTCGAAAAACTACACGGGTTACCTCTCAAGAATCCATTGATCTCATTTATGGATTCCATAAAATGGCAAGCCCAACAAAATCAAAGTGAATCGGAGCCACCTCAAGTTCACGGTGACTGACTTGAATGACCCCAATGAACCATATGCACCTCCTGCTGATTCACCTGAAATCCAAGGAATGGACACCTTCTTCGGAAATTTCACGGTTGAAATTTCACCTATCAACAATCCGTAACAACAACCCGAGATCATAGCATATATAATGCTAACCACGCCTTCTATCCAACAACCCGATGAGTCTGGAGAAATCAAATTTTGTCTTTGTATTTTGACTGTTCCAAGTCAAAAGAAGGAGTCGGTGTTGGTCGATCATTATTGATCCAAGTAAAAATAAACATTATTGGCTTGTAGGCTAGAATTTGAATGTACTAACAACATTGCGTAATATGAGGCTTTGTTACAAGGTCCTAAAGCCTTTAGACATGCACATTCAAAATCTAATCAGATTGGCTTAATTGATAGTGGTTAATAAAAGTGAGAAATTCCCATACATTGTTCACCCCCGCATCTCAAATGTTATCACACTGAGGTATGGAGTTTAATAAACAAATTTTCCGCTTTTAATATAAAATCCATTCCTAGATCAAATAACGTTGCATCTACTCAAGCACGTCGCCTTCTAAATTTTCCTGTATATTTATCTCCAAATCCATTCTCCTGGAGCTTTGTTCACCCATCCTGCTCCACAATATCACAAACTGAGAGTATTTGATGATGATCAAGAAATCATTAACTTTCGCATATGGAAGAAACCTTCCAAGACGCTATGATAGATGAACAAACGCGATGATGACAATTTGCATGACTTTAAGGTAATAACTAATCCGAAATCTTCAAACCCATCTGACATGGTAAATTCTTAACAACTGCTTGCTAGATTAGAAAAGTTTTATGATTTTGAAGATAAATTCAAAAACGGTCAATTGCAAAACAAACAGCTCCTCATTGTCTTATGAAAGTCAATTTAGGGACTATTGAAAATTCTCAGTGTATCAAATTAGGCTTTGGATGTTCAAAACAAGAAAAGATGCTTTTGTTAAATTATTTAGAAAGAATTTAAGGATGTCTTGCTTGGACTTATGAAGATCTTAAATGTTTGATCCTAATATTATATAGTATGTCATCCCAATGAAACCCCAAACTTTGCCTTTTCAACAAAAACTGAAGAAAATGTATCCAAAACTAGAACCGACCGTGACAAAAAGAATTGAATAAACTCCTAAGTGATAAAATAATTTTTCCCGTCAGACATACCTTTCAATGGGTATCCAACTGTCCTGCCATGGAAGAAAACAGAAATTGGCTTTGTGTCGATTCAAACCTCAACAAAGCTGGCCTCTATAAAGATAATTATCTTGTCCCTCCTATGGAATAGATACTCCAACAAGTATCTGGTTCCGAGGCTATCTTTAATAGATGGTTTCTCCTCGATACAATCAAGTCTTAATGTCTCCAATTGCACTGCTTGAAAACTACCTTCCATAATTGTGGGCACTTATGCTTATCGCAAAATGCCCTTTGATTGATTAATTCCTGCTACCTTTCACAGAGCAATGGATATTTCTTTCCCAGGCTTGATCAATCACTCCGTAATAGTCTACCTAGATGATGTGACCGTACCCAAAACAAAGACGACCATCTAGTTCACCCACGGTAGTCGTTTCACGATGTCAGAATTGACATTGAACCCTAAGAAGTCCATCTTTGCGCAAAGAGAACGGTGGTAAATTACTAGGATTCATCAGGTTCAGTGATGGAACGGTGATTATTGACCTCGAGAGGACACAAGCCATCGCCAAACTTCCCCACCTACCTCCAAAAATCTATGCAGTCCTTTCTACGCCAGATCAATTCGCGAGAGATTCATCCCCACCAAAGTGGTCAGGCCTCTCCAGAATCTAATTAAGAAGGACACCCATTATCACTGGGAACCCACCGGGTAAGCTTTTAATCCATATGTTAGAAGGTTATAATTGACGCTCCGTCTCTCATGATTCCTGATTTCTCTCAAGACTTTACACTCTATACTTTTGCCTCCTCGATCGTCTTCTATGTCAGCAGCTCTTAACTCAAGAATGTCAGAACAACGGTACCCATCGCTTATGGAGCTCCGCTTTAAAGTTGGTGTTGAACTTAACTACTCAAAGAAGGATCAATAAGCCTACTGCCTTCAAGGCGCTACATTTTGATCTTATCTTTGAAGTCAGAACTAAGGTCGCTTGTACCTTACCCTGCGGTTAGGAATTTGTTAGTTCAAAAGATAGGAGAGAAAAGAGCCAACCGGGTCACCTCTTTCGTGAATTTGACTTAGAAATCACCCCATCTCGCATCGCGGAGAGGCCATATTGTGTAATTGGCGGTTGATCTCAGAACCGAACAACAAGAGGGTTAATAATGCCACAATCTAGAATGACATGATCGTAATTTGATTTGTTGTACCAAAACCTCGAAGTCCTTGGTATGATGATATTAGGTTATGTCTTGAACATGGATCAACATTCCGTCATTTTGACCCTGCCAAAAGAAGAGCTTGAGATTAAAGTCCGCCTCCTCTCATCTAGTTAACGATATACTGTTTCATCATAATTTTGATGGCATATTGATGCATTGTCTTGAGAAAGACGAAGGTGCAGAAAGTCTTGCTTGAGTTGCATACGAGAAGTCGGTGGTCACTTCGGTGGCTTTTATACCACCATAAAGTTTTAAGAGCCGGTTACCACTGGCCAACACTCTTTAGAGACCATGCCTTGTGCCGAAATGTATCATTTGTCAAAGCCAAAGTCGGCTTTACAGAAACCAACCTTCCCTTTGCAACCCGTCACAATACCTTCCAAAGAATGGGGCCTTGATATCATTGGTCCTATTAACCCTCCATCCTCACAACAACACAAGTATATTGTGACAGCCTAATTACTTTAATTAGATGGTCTAAAGCCGTCGCTACTAAGTATCGTATTAACACAAGTCGTGACACTTTTCTTAACTGCATATCATTACCGCTTCGCAGACACCGATTATGTCCTGTATTTGATAACGCTTCATACCTTTCCTCTCTTGAAATGAGTAACTCGCCTTTGTGAGAAAGGAATAAAGCTTAAGTATTCCATGAGTTACTACCCCAGGGTAAATGTGCTCTTTAGCAGAGTCAATCAACAAGAACTTGATCAAGATAATCAAGAGAATCGCGGGTTGAAAATCACAAGAACTGGAACAACGAACTACTTAATGCACCGTATTCCATTGCAGGCCACCCAAAGTCACGAGATAACTCTCCTTTTTCCTCATTTATGGCGTAGAAGCCATTTTGCTACCCTCATATTCTTCTTCCTTCGCCCACCATTGTCACAAAAGTTCAAGAAGAAGAATGTCCCCCTAGAAAGTCGATAATGCTTTGATGAAGTTAGAAGAAGTAAGAACTCAAGCTGCCGTGAATTAGATCACATCAACAATTGGATTAAAAGATGGTTCATTCTAACGCTCGATAGAAATTTTGAAGTTACGCATTCTGCCTTAAAGTGGGAAAAAGATCACAAGGGAAAGGGGGAACACTCCAAGTTCTAGAATCTGTGGTTTGGGCCATTTTTGATTGTTGAAAAGTTGGGTCCTAGTTCTTTTCGCTTACAGAATCTCGAAGGGCATATTGACACCTACCCAAGTGAATGGTCAAGCCCCGAAAAGATATTTTGCCCCATTTTTTATCTTTGTATATTATGTAAATATTTCCCTTTTGTTTTATATTTGCTTTTGTTTTCATCTTATGATTTTGATTTGATTGATCGGGCTTTGGTGTGTTTTGGAAACATATGCATGCTTATATAATGAGCCATTCGCATCTAGACTGCAAGAAAAATTTCTTCGCTAAAATAACTTCTTGAAGATTGTACAACCATCAGTGATTTTATATTTCTGAAAATGATATTGAAAATGTTGTTTGAAAGAAGTTTACTAATTTCAATCTCTAAGAGAAGTTTGTTGTGACCATCTTTATCTTTTTACACTGTCCCCTTCCTCGCAGAAGGAATGACTCAAAAAGGGATGCCTCCGCCAAGGTGAGTTGTTTTAGAAATAAAACATTTCCGAGATGACAAGGACAAGATCAAAAATTTCGATGAGGTCTAAAAAATAAAAAAAATATGAGAACATACTGATTTTTCAGCCACCCCGGCCAGCCTATCTATAAAATAAAACAAAATAAAATATTAATAAGAGTTGTGGATGTAAGTTTCAAACCACCGGATAATCGAATAAAATCACTGGCGGTAAATGCGCTACTTTACGCCAAGACAACTTCAACGAGTAATCGGAACAGTCAATGGCAAATGTAAGCAATGTCAAGGTACATGAAAATTCATGTAAAAATTATATGAAACCCTCTTTAAATGTCCCTTTATTCTAATCTAGAGCTTATTGACAGGATAAAGACGTCCGAGTGGTTAAAATGGCAAACTCGGTCGAGGGTTATGGACGTCATCGGCAGCAATGTACATGCTAACAAAAGATTGAAGATTTTATCATCGCAAAATCAAGGACTTCGTCAGATATTTAAGATCATATTATTTGCATCTTTAAAACTACCGAAAAGATAGTAGATGATGATATAGTACGATTTTCTGGTTGTCCTTCAAGACGAATTTTTCTTTTGATGTCCGATCTGAATTTATTTATTTTGACGTAGATACCGCTTCTCCCAAATAAGTATCGCCATTGTTGGCGTACCAAATCATTTTTAATTACTCTTTAAAAACGCTGTTCACCCTCTTGTCCTCAGCACGACAAACAACACGTGATTGTGCTTCTAGACATTTGTTTCATTTTTTGACAATTTCAATTTGGTTTCGATTTGATTTTTCTCAACTGAAAGTGTGAAAATACCGCTTTCATCGTTTGGACTCCAGAGTCGTCTTTTATTGATTCCTCCAAAAGACACTTGACCATTGGTTTATCGCACGACTGCAAAAGATTTTTCAAACTCGCGGTCCCATACCCCATTCCTACTTGCACATTTGATCTCGTTTGATTACTAAGCCTCGTGGAGATGAAGATTTCACCGGTTTTATTCTCGAGTTTATAAAGGTTAATGCATGGATTTGGTCTTTATATGATTTTTATTCTTATTGCTATGGACTCTTGATTCATTGATTATATGAGAAATTATTGATTGTACCGTTCTAAAAACTTGAATGTAAGCATTTGGCCATGCAAATGAATGCGTTGGTAAGTTTATAAGGTCAATTTTAAGAATAGCAATGGTTTGAGGGCGCATTGATGAAATCTTTGGATTTTAGTTTTAAATCGATGCTTGGTCATATTGTTTTATGACTTGATATTTCATTGAGCGATCAATACTTTTAAACTATGTATTGGCATTGATTAAATTTAACCTTGGTATAAAACGAATGATTGACACGATGGATATGGTGTTGGATTGAACTGTGCACTTGGCACTTGAATGTAACATATGATGTTAATTCCCTGCTTCGGTGAATGGCACGCTAATAAGGATGACACACCTATTTGTTATTGGTCGATATGCATAGTAGTATAAACGCATTATGGTTTTAACAACACCTGCATTCGCCATCAATACGCGCATGGTAATCCCACCACCTTTACACGCATGGAGTTATTTCCGGTCTCTTCTGGTGCATTGAAGCCGCCAACCCTATCGCTTTCACTGCATTGTTTAATTTATAGAACCCTTACCATGTATTGCAGAAGCCATGGCACTCGCTAGGGCGGGCCGAGCTCCAACGGTGCCAAGTGTTGTTGACATTTGATGGTGCATTTAACGACCTGGTATTAATGGGTGGCTTGCTTTCACAAGGAAGTTTGATGGTTATAACTTCACCGTGGCTCGAAATTTGCTTTGTCATTCGATGGCTCCCGAGCCAAAGTTGCAGATGTGCGCCTTTGAACACCGAAAAGTTGCTCGCCTTGGCAACCACCACAAAGGACAAAATATCAAGAGTCATAGTTGATGATGTCCCGCGGACATTAATGCTCCAATCTCGCATTACCAACTCACATGCATGTAGGTTTGCCCGCAAAGATATTGAAACCACCGGGTATGATCTCTTGATGATTAATATCAAGCAATTCGCTACTTGTGAAGGCAGGTACAGATTCATTTTCTTGTTTCACCTATGCTTATTAATGATTTTGCGGATTCAACCACTTAATTTTCACTATCTGCACGGAAGTTTGTTCAAAATGGCTAAATGATACAAGCGAAATGGGTCATTACCCAGCCTCTTCCATGTGGGATTGATTAAAATACCACTCTTGGGTTCATGAATTAAGCTCGTATCGCGGATTCTTGCACGAGTTTCTACCATAATGGTTTTGAAGATCTAACCTCCACAGTGGATAAGGCCTACATGGTGACCGAGTAAAGCTACCTCGTGTCTTTGTGTTTTGTTACCCGCCTAAGCCCGAAGTCACCTACTAATTCGTCATGGATGTGACTAAACGTAATCGGTTACTAAGCCTACAACCAGAAATACTAGAGAGAAGACTGGTGCTACTACTAGAGGCAAGAAAAATGCAAAGTTAATCTCTCGCATGGCGAGGGAATAAAATCTAAGCTCTCGGCCAAAAACGAGCCCATCGTGAGTCGGGCCGAGGACTGATTCAGACATTGAATCCATTGGCCGAAGAGTATCCTTACCCAAGGGATTGTGTGGTAAACCCTCACAAGGATTTCATCAAGAACTTACCTCCTTGTCTGCTGGATAACCCCCACTTCCTCGTATTGAACCACTCCATGAAACCTTCGGGGAATCATCAAAAACCCCGTTCAAGTCGCTTTCCAATCTTTGCACCGCTATGGGTTGTGGTTGAGAGATACTACTTGGATGTCCCAAAATTACAATCCAAAATCCACGATTTGGAAACCAAGTGGCGCATCTCCACTGGTCGGAACGCAAGAGAACAACCCAACGACAAGAAACAACGAACTACCGGTTCGACCTTGTTCAAAATGTCGAATCAAGCATACCATTGTCAATCTCAAATTGACATAACTTCGCCCACGGTATAACCCTTGCTCATTTATATGGTACATCTCATGAACCTTCGCGGTGCATTATTGACTTGCTCGGTTACATAAACATGCAATGTTGTATATGATTTAATTTGTTAAATCGAATTTTGTTGATTTGGTTTGACTTTGGTAATCACCATTGATTCGCTTGATTTAAATTGGTTACGATTGAAGGTTTTGTTGTATTTCCATAAGTAAATTGTTCGGTAAACATGTTGGAAACACAATCGTATGATAATTGAATTGGTTATGACATCACCGTATATTCCTATTAAGCCATGTAACTTTGACCAGCCTGGAGATGATTTCGATTTTGTTGCAAAAAGGGTTTTGTTTTATATTGGAGAATTGATGTAAATCATAACAATAACCCAATTTCTTGTCAGTCATTTTGTAAGGCAAGTCGAACCTGTTCTGTTGAGAAATTAAACAACATTGTATTTTTAGTCACAAAAGAAATTGTAAACAAAACGACATGCCCAGAACAAGAATTCATCTATAATTGTATTAAACTCGATCTTGTTTGATTGTTGTTCAAGTTACTGTTAGAAATACTGTTTGATTTTGACTGTGTCATACAAAGTAATTAAAATAGATGATGATTTTGGTCAAAAAATATTACACATGTTGGTTGAATGTGAATCGAAACAGTTTTCATTTATTTGATCAAAATAGAATGAATATCAATCTCATGTGCTTTATCGCCTATCTTTACTATTGATTGAAATGATATCCATATTGCTACAACTATAACGTATGTTTGATCATATCGATTATAGTTAAGTTGTGGCAAATCTTATTTGATATGGCTACTATCATGTTTGATCATGATTATTGATTACAATTATATCAGACTTGTCTCTAATTTGATTCAATGTCCAATTCCTCAATCAGTCAAAGCTCTGATCATCTAAGTCTTATGGTAAGTAAAGACAGAAATATTTTGGTATTCTGTTTCAATTTAATTTCTTTGGATGCGATATGATTTTGATGATAATTTCAAATTGGATTATTGGTGACTCGTTTTGAGGATTATAAAAAGATGACGTGATTTAATTTTATCCCATTGACCGGTCATGTTAGTTATTTTGATCAGCTACGTAACTCCATGACTCGTATCGTAGTCCTGCGGGAGTCAAAAATTTTATTGTTTCTCTCGATAAATTATTCTTCTAACTTGATTTTTTATGTCTATTAAAAGTTAATTCGAATTGGTAATATATATGAGGAGCAGCTGGAGGATATCTTAAGGATTTCACCTGCATTTTTTAGTTACTTAGTTTAAGGGATTTTAGGATTATTCCCAGATTATGTAAAACTCAAGTAATTATTATTCACAAGGATGTTTTAACTTGTGAAAAACCCATATAAACTTGTGATTTTGTAATAATCTATCATCCCCGCTTAGAGAACAAGGATATGTAATGTTGATTCAACCTGGAGCGTAATTGATGTTTTGTTATAGCTTTTGTTTTTCAATATATCGACACTTTGTTCCAAGTTTTGTATATCATTTTGTTTCTTGTTTAGTATTACTTTGCTATCTAAATCAAATTAAGTGATATACCCCTTATTGTTATACATATCTTGTTGCTTTCTAAGAGATAAAGAACGCATCAGCTTGTTGATTCATTTTATGAATGATAGCTTTGTCTTCAGAAGCTCTGAATCATATATAAATTTTGTTGCATAATAGGCTCTTTGCGTAGATTTCCATCATCAGAAAACCTGCTATGATTTCTTTTATGTTTTTGTTTGTCCCGTAACATACTTCAAGAAGAAGCATAGCTGATCGTTTATGAAGCTTGAGAGTTAAATGGTGTGAATTTCTTCCTCCAACCAGCTTAAGAAGTCATCCCACATGTGGCACTTGGAGCTTCCCAGTCAATTAGTTAGATGTTTACTACTTATGATTGGCAGTTTAATATAAATGATAGCTTAGATAGATTTATATTACATTGTTTAATTTCAGGAAGATAGATTAGATTGTTTAATTTCTCGGTAGTTTGTGTTTCCCTTTCATAAAACATAAAAGATAAAAATAGATTCTTCACTGTCTCAGGGCAGCGAACACATGAGTTTCTTTGGTGTGCTCTTTAATCAAATCAGAATTGTCCATAGTGCATTTGTGAATAAGGAATATCATAGTCAGATAGTTAGATAGTTGATTTTGAGTTATTATAATCATAAATAGTATCTTGTATATATAGTAGATAGTAGTTTATAGTTAGATTAGCTGCATAATGTAGTTTGTTTTATTAGTTTTAGTTTCTTTTGATTAGTTTAGTTCTTTCTTTGTTTTATTAGTTTCTAGTTTCATTTATTTTGAATAGTCTCTTGTATCTTGCTATAGTTTAGTTTGTTTATTTAGATTAGTTAGATTTAGCTCGTATCATTTCTCTTTTGGTTTCCATAATGAGGTCTTAGGGCGCCAACGGAGCTGCTAAACCTCGCTCGTCAGGGTGGTCCATTCCAAACGGCTTGGGTTATTTAGACAACCCCGGACCGGTTCCACTCTCCCAGTTGACGGATGGTCAATTTCGCCCGTCAACAGGTAGTGGTGGAAAAATTGAGTGAGGCTTATCACTTTTTCCCCGTCAAGTCAAGTTGCAAGGCAATAAATATTGCCAGTATTTTCATGAAAGAAATATTTAGACTGCATGGCATGCCTAAGGAAATCATATATGACAGAGATAATAATTTTACTTCAAACTTTTGGAAATATCTGTTTGCTAGTTTTGAAACTAAATTGCTATTTAGTACAGCCTATCACCCTCAAACTGATGGACATACAGAGAGACTAAACCAAGTGTTAGAGGACATGTTAAGGATGCATGTGATGCATCAACCTAAGAAGTGGGTAGACTACCTACCACTGGTATAATTTTCCTACAACAATGGCTATCAAGAGTCATTGAAGATGATCCCTTTTGAGGCCCTCTATGGTAGAAAATGCAAGATCCCATTCAACTAGGATAACCCAGTAGACTTAATTACAATCGAGCCAAATATGCTGAAAGAAATGGAACAACAAGTAATTTAGATAAAATAGAATTTGAATTAGCTCAGGATAGACAAAAATGCTATGCAAACAGAAAAATCACTCATAGAGAGTTCAAAGGAGGGGATCATGTGTATCTTGGAGTTAGACACAGGAAAATCTCCTTGAGAATGGGAGTTTGTGCGAAGTTGGCACCTCGGTATTGTGGACCCTTTGAAATTTTGGATAGAGTGGGACCTGTAGCATATAGACTAACACTCCCTCCCACAGTGAAGGCACATAATTTTTTCCATTTTTCCTTACTGAAGAAATATGTCCATGATTCTAATCATATATTTAATTGGTATGTGAGTCAGGTAGAACCAGAGGGATAATTCTTACTAGAATTGTTAACACTCCATAAATCTATTCGGCTGATAAACAGACGTCGAAGGTAACCTTTTCAACCAACTTTGAGACCCGAAACTAGCCTTTTAGATATGGAGAGGGCTCTCTTGGGAGGCATGGTCTCCACAAAGGATTTGGATTTGAAAGCAGTGGCTAGATTTAACACCTTCAATAAAATGGGTTCTGGTTATATTGGCACAAGAAAGTAAGACTTGGGCTATGGAGTCGATTAGAGGAAATTACATAGACAAATGACTCAGTGACTGAACTTGAGAGGACAAGGCTAGGCGAGAAACAATATTTAGCATAAAATAGCAATGTGTGGTGGGGAGAAAAACACAGGAAGTAACTCGAAGCGCAACTACGGGCGAATTCATAGTTAACTTTTAGAAGAAAATGTTTTGTCTAAGTGGTGCAAACAAGGGGTGTTGTGCAGAGAATCCACAGGTTCGAAAATTCGTTCTGAAATAGATAGAAAAAGATATGAATAAATATGATAGGAAGCACATACGCAAATAAAGAGGCACAATACATCCGACTGCTACAACTATAATCTTTTCATCAAGTTACAAGACCTTTGCATTAAATTTCAGTCAACAAACTCAAAATCTTATAATAGTTGTCGTCTACCAATTTTGCCAACCAACCCCTTTTACATGAAAATGATCCCCATATATATAAAAATAATGTCACCCTTGGCTATTAGGGTTGAGCTACACTCTTCTGGAATCATGGATCTAGTTTGTTTGAAAGAGAGAAATAACTTCAACAAATTTACTAAAAATAGGAAACCCGACTTTTCCAAATCATAATCGTAACCAAGATATTCTTTAAAATAATTGATGATGATCAACATTCAACCATATGGTTGTGATAAGTCATCATTTTCACTACTGGACACTCTGTCACCCTGCACAGCAAGTCTGCTACGCAACCGTAACCTACAACAAAAAACGCAGCGGATTGCGTAGCAAATTGGGAAAATAGGCATTAACGATGACAACATATATTACTAATAAAACACTATTTTCCAAAATGGAGATATTTTTTTGTATTTAATATCGTTATGAAGAAAAACCTCTCTCGGTTTCTCAAAATTCATCTCCAGCTGGCCGTAATACGCATCGTAAAAACATGTCTCGGACAGGAAATCATGAAAACTGAAAAATAGGGCTCAAATATTCCCTCGAATCTCCCAAAATATGAAACGTTTTTCAAATATGAGAGAGGTTTTTATTATTTGGTTTGTACTAAAAAAAACTTTTTCGGGGATTTTCAAAATTCATCTCCAGTTGGTCAGAAAATGATTTTGAAGTTGACCACTAAACCAGTCATTTGCCCAATGCGACCTGTAGCATGTGCACAGGAAAATCCTCTGCGCGACAAAATCCACTACGTGACAACATCCTCTGTGTGACATCCCACTGCATGAAGAAATCCACTATGTGACAACATCCTATGTGTGACAACATCCTCCGCGCAGTGCACAGTGAATTTTGTAGCGCGCAGTTGCAAATGGAAATGGGAATAATAAATGATAAAGATTCCTTTTGAAACTGACCCTTGGAGATGTTAGATGATGCCAGGCATAAAAAAAATATTAGGGTTGACAAGCATGACTTTGGAAAATGCTGACAAACCTCTAAATTTAGCTATGAAAATCATGGTGCTAACAGCTGGCTCCAATGGGGATGTTATCCTCCCAGTGAGTTAGCAAAGAACTCGTAGACCCTATGCCTATCCATTGGGATGTTCTTGAACCATTGAAAACTCTACTCTGACCTGTCACCTGTATCCGTTGAAAATCCAAAACTGTGTATGCCCTAAACTGAAATCTGAAACTAAGTTGGAAAAGAAAACTACAGATTGCTAAAAGAAATGCTTGACATGCCGAGCTTATTCACACCTACCTACCCTAACTGCTAAAATGAATTGCCAATCAAGTGAAATCATAATGCCAATGCAACCATGCAAGCATTTTATCCACTTTTTGCTTTCTTTGCACATGCTTGCTCCAAAGCCTATTTACTGGTAACTCATTCAAAAATTTATCTATAAATTCAAATCTCAAAAAATAAAAAACATTGAGATTGTTTGCTGCCTCCAATAGAACTGCAAATGGATCCTCTAGAACATGCACAAAAAGAAACCATGTTTCACACCTTCCACTGCATTCTCATTTTTATGTGATTTAACCTGTTGATTTCCACTAAGAGGATGGAAAATCTATTGACTCTGCTGGAAATAACAATCTTCTGAATCAGAAGACAGTGTTGGCTGAAATGAAACCCTTGGTGGAAAGAAATCCATATCTAACATCGACGTTGATTTGCCATCATATTTATTTCCAAGCTGGTAGTTGAGCACATGATGCAAATCTGAAATGAAATAACCTTCCATGTAATCAACAACACAATCATAAAATGCATGAGAAGGTTGTTGGTCTTCCTCACTGATAACAATTTGCTCATGTAAAACAATGTCACTGTGAATGCATTCAGACTTCACTGCTTCCTCTGTTATCTCATGATTTTCTTTCAACAATTCAAAGGAAGAAAAACATAATGGAAGACAGTTTTCATTTTCAAGTCCACTGCTTTCATCATATTCAACATGATGCCTGGAGGATTTCTGATTTGAAACATTATAAACATTTTGCTTCAGCAATTCGAAAGAAGAAAAACACAATGACAAGTTTCTTTCACCTGATTCAAAACCTTCTTCATTTTCTTCACTACTGTCATATGCACATTTTTCAATTTCTTTGGATTTCTGAACACACTCATTTTCATATTCATCTTCGACCAATGGCTACAATTTTGAACTGATAAAACCTTCCATATAACAAGCAACATGGTCGTTAAACAAATGAGAAGATTGCTACAATTTCTTGTCAATTGTTTCCCATGAATCAACGTGATTTTGCATCAACACACATTCCTTTACCTGAGTGATGATATTTGAATTTTCTTTCAATAATTTAAATGAAGCAAAGCATAAAGGAAAATAATTTCCTTCAGCTAATTCGATACTTTCTTCATATTCTTCTTTGTAGCTGTGATATGCAGGTTGATTTCTCTCATTACACTGCTGAAAAGGAACATTTTCTGATAGAGAACGTGTAGATGGTTGTTCTAGGAAGTCAACATCATAAACATCATAATATTCATCATATATAGGCAAATAAACAACATATGCAATGTCATCTAACAAGAAAAATCTTGGGACATCAACCTGCTCTTCAACAAGGTGATTTGCAAATTCATTTTCTTGATTGTCTACAATTGAATACATAAAACAATCAGCCCCGTGCTTATCATGGGATGGATCATAAGCTAAATTAGCACCTTATTTTTCAATAAGTGGAATATAATCCTTTTCAAAATCATCATCATTTAAAGCTTCAAGAGGACATATGATATTATTAACCCTCTTCTCAATATTCAAATCAACTGTTCTTTGTTCATATTCATTGTCATGTTCTTTAGCATCCAACTCCTCATTTCAATTTTTTTTACATGCTTGAATATTGTCTTCAACTTCATGATAATTGTTGAACATCTGTTGCAAAGAGATATAATTCCTCTCCATCAAAAGAAAAGATAAGTATGATTGAAAGGTTGTTACATAATGGAGCATGGCAGCAACTTCAGGAGCTTGGACTTCCTTAGGGAGTTTATAATAAAGACTAGCGAACCTCCTACTGAAATTTGAGATGGTTTCATCTTTCAATCTTCTCATGGCATAAAAATATGAAAAGAGTAGATCCCACGACTTTCTCTCACCCCAAAATCTATGTAAATCTTCCCTCAGTTCATCCCACGAGCTAATCGACTGAGGCTGCAAATGTCTAAACCATGCTTTGGCATCTCCTTGTAAGGACTTAGAAAAGGCCCTCATAGACACATTATCATGTTTGATCTCAAAAATTTCTATAAAATGTTGAAAGACCTGAATATGTTTTTTAGCTGACTTTCCATCAAGCTCTCCATCGAACCGAGGAAGGTACTTATAATGTTTCAGAGGAAAGTCATGAAGGATGGAAGGAAATTTAAAAGGATTGTATCTTTCTTGAATCTTGGAGGGTGTAGGATTAAGAACAAAAGGTACAATCTTATCTTTGGTTTCATTAAGCTAACAAGAATGATCATGAACATCATATGGTTCAGAGGAAGGAGCTTGGTGAATATTCATTATACAAGAAGAATGAGGTATACCTACAGTTTTCCATGGAGGATATACAAGGGTAGCTCTCTGGGCATCATTTGAATGCATTAAGTGAAGAAATATTGTTTTGAAAAATTCAAGAAAGGACAAGAAGATATTGATAAAACATAAAAGTACTTCTTGAACTAAACTTAATCTTGAGTACCTTATTTTTCCATACTTCTCTTCCATATCTCTGTCAACAGGTCTCATTCTCCACTGGAGTCTTTGAATCGCATTTGAAGCTTGATTGGAGTCACCAGGAAAACTTTATCTCTGGATTCTTCTGCCAGTGGAATCACCTTCAATTGATTTTCTGATGTGTGGAGTTGCCAGAGAAGAAATATAGCCAATATGTGCCTAAGTTTCTGCTGCCCTCAGACCTCAGAACTCAACCATGTAGTTCTTTCCCAGGGAAAATTTTCAATTTTGTCCCCGACAACGGTGCCAAAATGTTAGCACTTCATAAATCTATTCGACTGATAAACAAACGGTGAAGTTAACCTTTTCAACCAACTTTGAGACCCAAAACTAGCCTTTCGGATCTAGAGTGGGCTCTCTCAGGAGGTGCGGTCTTCGTGCAGGATTTGGCTTTGAAAGCGGTGGCTAGATTTAACACCTTCAATAAAATGGGTTCTGGTTATATTGGCGCAATAAAGTAAGACTTGGGCTATGGAGTTGATTAGAGGAAATGATAGAGACAAATGACTCGATGACTGAACTTGAGAGGATAAGGCTAGGCGAGCAATAGTCTTCAGTGTAAAACAATAATGTGTGGCGAGGAGAAAAACACAGGAAGTAACTCGGAGCTCCACTGTGGGCGAATTCTGAGTTAGCTTTTAGAAGAAAATGTTTTGTCTAAGTGGCGCGAACAAGGGGCACTACGCAGCGAATCCACAGGTTCAAAAATTTGTTCTGAAATAGACAGAAAAAGATATGAATAAATATGACAGGAAGCAAATATGCAAAGAAAGATGCACAATACATCTGACTGCTACAACTAGAATATTTTCATCAAGTTACAAGACCATTGCATTAAATTTCAGTCAACAAACTCAAAATCTTACAATAGTTGTTGTCTACCAATTTTTCCAACCAACCCCTTTTACATGAAAATGATCTCCATATATAGAAAAATAATGTCACCCTTGGTTTTTAGGGTCAAGCTACTCTCTCCTGGAATCATGGATCCGGTTTCTTTGAAAGAGAGCAATAACTTCAACGGATTTACTAAAAATAGGAAACTTGACTTTTCCAAATCATAATCGTAACTGAGATATTCTTTACAATCATTGATCATGATCAACATTTGACCCTATGGTTGTGATAAGTCATCATTTTCACTGTTGGATACGTTGTCACCCCTACACAGCAAGTCTGCTACGCAATAGTAATCTACAACAAAAAACGCAGTGGATTGTGTAGAAAAATTGGAAAATAGGAGTTAAATATGACACCATATATTACTAATAAAACACTATTTTCCAAAACTGAGAGAGGTTTTTGTATTTAATATCGTTATAAAGAAAAACCTCTCTCGGTTTCTCCGAATTCATCTCCAACTGGCCGTAATATGCATCACAAAAATATGTCTCAAATAGGAAATCATGAAAACTGAAAAATAGGGCTCAAAGATTCCTTCGAATCTCCCAAAATATGAAAAAAAATTCAAATCTGAGAGAGTTTTTTATTTTTTGGTTTGTCCTAAAAAACACCTTTAGGGGATTTTCAAAATTCCTCTCTAGTTGGTCTAGAAAATGATCTTGAAGTTGACCACTAAACCAGTCATTTGCGTAGCGTGACCTGTAGCATGTGCGCAGGAAAATCCTCTGTGCGAAAGCATCCTCTGCGCAACGGAATCCACTGCGCGACAACATCCTATGTGCGACAGCCCACTGTGTGATGAAATCCACTGCGCGACAACATCCTATGCACGACAACATTCTTTGCACGACAGCATCCTCTGCACGGTGTCCAGTGAATTTTGCAGCACGCAGTTGCAAATGGAAATGGGAATAATAGATGATAAAGCTTCCTTTTGAAAACGACCCTTGGAGATGTTAGATGATGCTAGGAATAAAAATAATATTAGGGTTGACAAGCATGACTTTGGAAACTACTTACAAACCTCTAACTTTAGCTATGAAAATCATGGTGCTAACAACTGGCTCCAACGGGGATGTTATCCTCCTAGTGAGGTAGCAAAGAACTCGTAGACCCTTAGCCTATCCATTGGGATGTTCCCGAACCATTGAAAACTCAGCTATGACCTGTCGCCTGTATCCATTGAAAATCCAAAACTTTGGATGCTCTAAACTGAAATCTCAAACTAAGTTGGAAAAGAAAACTGCAGATTGCTAAAAGAAATGCTCGACATGCCGAGCTTATTCGCACCTACCTACCCCAACTGTTGAAATGAACTGCCAATCAAGTGAAATCATAATTCCAATGCAACCATGCAAGCATTTTATCCACTTTTTTCTTTCTTTGCACATGCTTACTCCAAAGCTTGATTACTGATAACTCATTCAAAAATTTATCTATAAATTCAAATCTCAAAAAATAAAAAACATTGAGACTTTTTGCCGCCTCCAACAAAAATGCAAATGGATCCTCTAGAACGTGCAAAAAACAACAACCATGTTTCACCCCTTCCACTGCATTCTCATTTTTATGTGATTTAACCTGTTTATTGCCACTAAGAGGCTGAAAAATATGTTGAGACTAATAGAAATAACAATCTTCTGAATCAGAAGATAGTGTTGGCTGAAATGAAACCTTTGGTGGAAAGCAATCCATATCTAACATCGATGTTGATTTACCATCATCTTTATTTCCAAGCCGGTAGTTGAGCATAGGCTGCAAATCTGAATTGAAATAACCTTCCATGTAATCAACAACACAGTCATAAAATGCATGAGAAGGTTGTTGGTCTTCCTCACTGATAACAATTTGCTCATGTAAAACAATGTCACTGTGAATGCATTCAGACTTCACTGCTTCCTCTGTTATCTCATGATTCACTTTCAACAATTCAAAGGAGGAAAAACATAATGGAAGACATTTTTCATTTGCAAGTCCACTGCTTTCATCATATTCAACATGATGCCTGGAGGATTTCTGATTTGAAACATTATAAACATTTTTCTTTAGCAATTCGAAATAAGCAAAACACAATGGCAAGGTTCTTTCACCTGATTCAAAACCTTCTTCATTTTCTTCACTACTGTCATATGCACGTTTTTCAATTTCTTTGGATTTCTGAACACACTCATTTTCATATTCATCTTTGACCAATGGCTGCAATTTTGAACTGATAAAACCTTCCATATAACAAGCAACATGGTCGTTAAACACATGAGAAGATTGCTACAATTTCTTGTCAACTGTTTCCCATGAATCAACGTTATTTTGCATCAACACACATTCCTCTGCCTCAGTGATGATCTTTAAATTTTCTTTCAAAAATTTAAACAAAGAAAATCATAAAGGTAAAGAATTTCCTTCGGCTGATTTAGTACTTTCTTCATATTCTTCTTTGTAGCTATGATATGTAGGTTGATAGTTCTCATTACACTGCTGAAAAGGAACATTTTCTGATAGAGAACGTTCAGCTGGTTGTTCCAGGTAGTCAACATTATAACCATCATCATATTCATCATATATAGGCAAATCAACAACATCTGCAATGTCATCTAACAAGAAAAATCTTGGGACATCAACCTTCTCTTCAACAAGCTGATTTGCAAATTCATTTTCTTGACTATCTACACATGAATACATAAAAAAATCAGCCATGTGCTTATCATGGGATGGATCAGAAGCTAAATTAGCACCTTCTTTTTCAATAAGTGGAATATAATCCTTTGCAAAATCATCAGCATTTAAAGCTTCAAGAGGACATATGATTTTGTTAACCCTCTTCTCAAGATTCAAATCAATTGTTCTTTGTTCATATTCATTGTCATGTTCTTTAGTATCCAAATCCTCATTTTGATTCTGTTTACATGCTTGAATATTGTCTTCAACTTCCTGAGCATTGTTGAACATCTGTTGCAAAGACATAGACTTCCTCTCCATCAAAATAAAAGATAAGTCTGAATGAAAGGTTGTTACATAATGGAGCATGGCAACAACTTCAGGAGGTTGGACTTCTTTAGGCAGTTTATAATAAAGACTAGTGAACCTCCTACTGAAATTTGAGATGGTTTCATTTTTCATTCTTCTCATGGCATAAAAATCTGAAAGGATTAGATCCCATAACTTTCTCTCAGCCCAAAATCTACGGAAATCTTCCCTCAGTTCATCCCACGAGCTAATCGGCTGAGGCTGCAAATGTCTGAACCATGCTTTGGCATCTCCTTGTAAGGACTGAGAAAAGGCCCTCATAGAAACATCATCATGTTCGATCTCAAAAAGTTCTATAAAATGCTCAAAGACCTGAATATGTTTTTCAGCTAACTTTCCATCAAGCTTTCCATCGAACCAAGGAAGGTACTTATAATGTTTCAGAGGAAAGTCATGAAGGATGGAAGGAAATTTAAGACGACTGTATCTTTCTTGAATCTTGGACGGTGTAGGATTAAGAACAAAAGGTACAAGCTCAAATTTGGTATCATTAATCTCACAAGAATGATCATGAACATCATATGGCTCAGAGGAAGGAGCTTTGTGAATATTGGTTATACAAGACGAAGGAGGTATACCTATAGTTTTCCATGGAGGATATATAAGGGTAGCTCTCTAGGCTTCATTTGAATGGAATAAATGAAGAATTATTCTTTTGAAAAACTCAGGAAAGGACAAGAAGATATTGATAAAATAGAAAAGTACTTCTTGAACTAAAATTAAGCTCGAGCACCTTATTTTTCCATACTGCTCTTCCATATCTCTGTCAACAGGTCTCATTCTCGAGTGGAGTCTTTGAATCACATATGAAGCTTGATTGGAGTCGCCAGGAAAACTTTAGCTCTGGATTCTTCTGCCAGTGGAATCACCTTCAATTGATTTTCTGATGTGTGGAGTCGCTAGAGAAGAAATACAACCAATATGTGCCTAAGTGTCTGCTTCTCTCAGACCTCAGAACTCAACCATGTTGTTCTTTCCCAGGGAAAAAATTCAATTTTTTACCCGACAACAGCGCCAAAATGTTAGCACTCCGTAAATATGTTTGGCTAATAAACAGAGGACGAGGGTAACCTTTTCAACCAACTTTGAGACCCGAAACTAGCCTTTCGTATCTAGAGAGGGCTCTCTCGGGAGACGCGGTCTCCACACAAGATTTGGATTTGAAAGCGATGGCTAGATTTAACACCTTAGATAAAATGGGTTCTTGTTATATTGGCGCAAGAAAGTAAGACTTGGGCTATGGAGTCGATTAGAGGAAATGACAGAGACAAATGAATCGGTGACTGAACTTGAGAGGATAAGGCTAGGCGAGAAACATTCTTCAGTGTAAAACAATAATGTGTGGCATGGAGAAAAAAAAAGGAAGTAACTCAGAGCGCCACTGCGGGCGAATTCAAAGTTATCTTTTATAAGAAAACATTTTGTCTAAGTGGCACAAACAAGGGGCACTGCGCAACGAATCCACAAGTTCGAAAATTTGTTCCAAAATAGACAGAAAAAGATATGAATAAAGATGAAAGGAAGCAAATATGAAAATAAAGAGGCACAATACATCTGACTTCTACAACTAGAATCTTTTCATCAAGTTACAAGACCTTTGCATTAAATTTCGGTCAACAAACTCAAAATCTTACAATAGTTGACGTCTACCAATTTTTCCAACCAACCCCTTTTACATGAAAATGATCACCATATATATAAAACTAATGTCACCCTTGGTTGTTAGGTTCAAGCTACTCTCTCCTAGAATCATGGATCCAGTTTCTTTGAAAGAGAGCAATAATTCAATGGATTTACTAAAAATAGGAAACCCGACTTTTCCAAATCATAATCGTAACCGAGATATTCTTTACAATCATTGATCATGATCAAAATTCGACCCTATGGTTGTGATAATTCATCATTCGACACTCTGTCACCCCTGCACAACAAGTCTACTACGCAACAGTAACCTACAACAAAAAACACAGCGGATTGCGCAACAAACTGGGCAAATAGGCGTTAAAGATGACACCATATATTACTAATAAAAAATTGTTTTCCAAAACTGAGAGAGGTTTTTTTATTTAATATAATTGTGAAGAAAAACCTCTCTTGGTTTCTCGGAATTCATCTCCACCTATCCATAATACGCTCGTAAAAACATGTCTCGGACAGGAAATCATGAAAACGGAAAAATAGAGCTCAAAGATTCCTTCGAATCTCCCAAAATATGAAACTTTTTTCAAATTTGAGAGAGGTGTTTATTATTTGGTTTGTCCTCAATTTTTTTTTTTTGTGGATTTTCAAAATTCCTCTCCAGTTGGTCAGAAAATGATCTTGAAGTTGACCACCAAACCAGTCATTTGCGTAGCGCGACCTGTAGCATGTGCACAGGAAAATCCTCTGCGCGAAAGCATCCTCTGCGTGACGAAATCCACAGCATGACAACATCCTATGCATGATAGACCACTGCGTGAAAAAATCCACCGCGTGACAACATCTTATGCACGATAACATTCTTTGCGCGATAGCATCCTCCACGTGGTGCACAGTGAATTTTGCAACGCGCAGTTGCAAATGGAAATGGGAATAATAAATGATAAAGCTTCCTTAGGGTTGACAATAATGATGTTAGATGATGCCAGGTATAAAAACAATATTAGGGTTGATAAGAATGACTTTGGAAACTGTTGACAAACCTCTAACTTTAGCTATGAAAATCATGGTGCTAACAAGAACCACAATACATAATAGACAGGAAGGAAATCCCACTTAGGAATAGAACCATTGCACAGGTCAAGGTGCAGTGGAAACACTTTGGTCTAGATGAAGCTACATGGGAAATGGAGGATGCCATGAAATAGGCATACCCATTTTTGTTTACTTCTTTACATACAGAGCACATCGACAGGTAGAACATCAGGGACAATGTTATTTTAAGGGGGAGGGGATTGTAATACATGTTTCCCCCAGCTTTTAAATATAACTATAAATTTCCAAAATACTATGGCATACTAAATATGTGTGAGTGTTGGATTTGATGAACCTTTTTTTTATAAAAGGTAATGTATGTATTTCTATTATTAATTAAAAATGGATAGCATTTCATAACTGTTGAAAGGGGGGTTTGCCAAGATAGATCATGATGCTATGAGAGAGATGGTGAGGGGAAACAACAATGGTTGAGATGAACCCCACCAAACTAGTACCTTACTGGATTTAATTGCTTAGACCTAGAACATTCCTCTGACCCAGAAATGAATTACTAGTAAGGCTGGTAGTTGGAACAACCCTCCTCAAGAGTTAATGAGGAGATGGGGGAAGATTACCCATTTGCAAGGCTTCCATACTTGACCATGATTTGGGGATTCAGACCCATGCAATCCTGTTGAGGAAGGCAATAAAGGAAGTAATTTCTTGGGCAGAGGTAGATCTGAGAGGAAGAAGAGTCGAAAGACCAATCTCCAAAAGAAAAAAGAGTACTTGCAGCTCTCTGGTTCGAAGGAGAACTGAGAAACAACTTTGTTATGGGTGCAAGAAGCTATTGGAAATGTTTTCAGTCAAAGATGATAAACGGGGTTGACGAGTGACTGTGGAAGTACTCATTGCATACCCCCTTGCTTGGTACAGATAAAACCATTTTCCAAGACCCTGTGGGAGGAGGAGAGTAACCTTAGTCCCTGATTATCCCAGAGCAATAAGAAAGAGTCTCTCTCATAGAATCATGGTCTATCTAACAGGTGGCCAGTGGTAAATCCATTCAGGAGTGGATGTTCCTATGGTTGTGTGGAAACAGACACCCCTTTCAACAGTCGCTTCATGATTTCTAGTTTCTGATAAGTATTTTCATACTCTGTGTACTGAAATGGAAGTAATGGTTGATTTCCTGTGTTTATGGTTAAATTTTACAGTGTTTGATAAATCATTAGAAATGCTTATTAAT
This sequence comes from Picea sitchensis, assembly GCA_010110895.2. Classification (NCBI taxonomy): domain Eukaryota; kingdom Viridiplantae; phylum Streptophyta; class Pinopsida; order Pinales; family Pinaceae; genus Picea; species Picea sitchensis. The sequence continues at coordinate 31,061 of SNQJ01S0064613.1, forward strand.
CTTCTGTAAACTTATGTATTTATATGGTCCCTGATTACCTTTGCTTAGCAGCACGAGAATTATTAGAAATGGGTCTTTAAAGGAATTCAAGAACCAATCTACGATTTCTGTACTTGTTGAGAATCCTTTAGGAAATCTTCCCAAGGAATGATTTTTTGATATAGGATTCATGGAAGACTTCGTTAGGATACCTCGGTCGTATCAACCTATCGAATTACCTTCACGGGAATACTGAGTTAGAAATCTGTGGAAGGAGGAAGCCTCTTTCAAATCCTTCACCTATGTGACCGAGGGCTTATGTCCACGGTTCTAACCAAACCATAGCTAAGTGTTGAGAGTGTAGCCTCAAGGATTATCTGAGGACCCATATGACCAAGGTCTGGGAACCCTGCGCTATGCTCGAAAGGAGCTAATATTTTATGGCTTCAAAACTCCAAGAGTTCGAAGATTCAGGGTGTTATGGCCTTACCACTTTCAAAACGACCGAAGACAACCTATTGCTACAGTTACCCATGAGGTAGACTGACATGTGGCGGTCTACCTAACTGTGACAGATGGAACTATCCCATTTTTAAATCCTGACCCACTCACCAATCACGAAGTAACGTGAGCCACAGATTTGAGGGTAATTGAGAGTCTCCCTGGCCATTGGATCTATGCCGAGGTTAGTCTGATGTTTACTACTTTGGGAGGACGACGGTGTCATAGCACCAAATTCCTCGAACACCAGATTTGCAAATTAATGTGAGCCATGGATCTGGGGAATCTGTTGAGAACCCCTGTTAACCGCTCGATCAACCCATGGAGGGACTCACGTACGACACTTCGGCGAAGTCCTACTTTGGGAGAGCGGAGCTGTCATAACGCCAAAAATATCGAATGTTGGAGCTATGAATTAACAAGAACTGTAGATCTAGATATGCTTCGGGATCTTCCCTAGCCGTTGGATATATGCCAAGTTCAGTCCAACATCGAGCACTCTGGGAGGAAGGGGGTGGTAAGAAAGCAGAACACCCGAACACCGAATTTGTGAAGTGATAAGAGCCATCGATCTGAGGACGTTTTAGGATCTCCCATGATAGTTAGATCTAGACAATGGTCAGCCTAATGTTGACCACTCCAGGAGCAATGAGAAGTCACATAAAGGATCCCCCGAATGCCGAAGCTACGAACTAATAGAGGCTGTATATCCATGAATCTACGTGGACACTTCTCCACCATGAGATCTAAGGGTGTCAGAATGCTATCAGTATGGAGTGATGTGGCACGCTGACATCACCCAGGGGGATGTGGACCCACGTTTGATGTGCCACGTGTCACCTTGATTCATACTTTTTGCAGACCCTATGTATCCATTCAAATGTGACACATGTCACCCACTGAAGGGGCCACGTGTCACCCCCCTAGTACATATCCACTTGACCTATTGGTGGGTGGAGTACTCAGGACCCACCTGTCCTTGCCTCTATGTTTAATACACCACCACGTGCAAGGGTGGACCCTTCAGGATTACAGGACTTCAGAACTCCAGAGGTTTGGAGTGTAGTGTCATAGATAAGATGAAAGGACTGAGGGTTGGAGCCACATGGTGATATTTAGGGCTCCTTTGGGAGTTCAGGATTTTGGGACTTCGGAGGATATGCGTGTAGAAAGAAAAAGGGGCATTCAGTGCCGAAGTGCCAAATGTTGAATTCCCCTTTAGGTTATGTGTTAAATGAGGATCAATTTTCACCATTGGATTAGACGGTGGATGGGCTTCCATTGTGTAAGTAGGAACTTGGGGATGGTATGAATGAGATGGGCCCACATGGGTGCCACGCGACCCTTGACTAATAATTCCCAAAAATCTTCGACAGGCCATAAATTTCAATCCAGAGCTCATATTTGAGCCCAGTAGCAGTTGTTAGAAAGCTACGGTTGAGTAGAAGAGGATAGAGACCTCAAAAATAGGATTCGAGACGATTAAAGTTAAAAAAAATTTGATGCCCCATCCCTAAAAAGGGTATTTAGAGGTCAGGTGTGTTACATTAGGAGTATTTGATACCCGTATTTGAGTGCAAGGTATGGAGCATATTGGTGTACTCTTGCACCATCTGGTCTCTCTCTTGACATAGAGTTGTCCATCTGATGTACTAGTCATCATAGTTTCCAACAAGGTGGAATTCCTTCTTGAGGGAATCAACAAAACCTACCCAAGTCGGATATGTCCTAAATGTTGTAGAATCATCTCCATCATTTCCCTCCTAGTAACTTTCCCACCAATCTTTGACATGTGGAAGGGCCTTAATAAGTGCAAAGGTGATATTTTCAATGTCTGAATTTTTTTGAACATAGTAATAACCCTCTAATAGATTTAACCATTTCTCCAAAGAATATGCATCTATATTTCTTCAAGTAAAGGAATGTCAAATTTAACTTATACCTTGAAAGGTGTCACACCTCCGAAATGGTTTCTTGTTGAAGGTTTCTTGGTCGTTGTTGAAGGATTTGAGCAAAATTATCCATCATGACGTTCCTCTGTCACATAAGGGATTCATTGAGAAACAACTTGATAGGATATATTTCTCTTTCATCTATTGTAGGAGGCCTCCTAGGCTAGAGAGAGTGTCTTCCCCAAGTGAAATTAGTTTGAGACCCAACTCTGTATACCCTAACCTCAATGAGGACATGCACTGAGAAATAACAAAGATTGGATTGCTCTGATACCACTAATATGCATTGTATAGAGAAAAAATTGAAAGGGATGAATATGAATGGAAACATACACAAAAAAATATTGTAGAGAGCATAGTAATACAGTGAGAACCAAATTCTATTAATAAGTGAAATAGGAAAAGACTATGAAATGTCAAGCAATACAAACTATCTAGAATGGTGGTAACTTATCTCTTAAGAGAGAGATGTTGACTATGCTCATTCACAAGATGATAATTAGAATAGGATGAAATGGCCTTTTAACATGAAGAATTAAACAGTAAGAAGAAAAAATACTAAATACACAAAACCCTAACCCTAGAAGATGATGTGGCCAAAAGGAATGTGGTACTTGAGGAGTCTAGGTGATACATCAACTTCCCAAGGCCGCAACTTCCACATACAAAATTCATTTGGGGTGCATAATATCCCATTGGAAGTATCTCGATGACAAGAAGATTTCAATCGAGGATGAGTAATGTCATGGAAACCCTAATCTATCACAAGTCCAAAAAACATTGTTTAGGGCCTCAAAGACACGCCAAAACTTCAGGACCTGAAAAAATGGAATAACATTGCCAATATGGGGAATTGTTATGAGTCAATGGAAGAGGAGGATTGGTTTAGATTATGCTGAGAATGAAACGAGACAAAAACAAAAATATAGCAGAGAACATAGAAATACAGTGAAACCCAACTTCTATTAATGAATAAGAGAGAAAAACAATGTAGAACACAAACTGGCAGAATGGGGTAGCTTATCTTTGAAAAGAAAGAGATATTGGCTACACTTCATCCACAACAAGCTTTACATCACACTCCATTGCATGCTTAAAGGGCATCCTTCACCTCAATTATATATGAGAGAGTGAGAGGAGAATAATTTCCATGATGCATGTGGGATAAATTAATCTAAGTTTATAAAATGCCATAGTCATGTAAAACACTAGGACTTCCTTGGCGGTCACCCATCCCAGTACTATTCTATCCCAAGCACACTTAACTATGGAGTTCTAATGGGATCTTATGCATTAATGTTGTGTTGTAAGTATGTACATAATACCACTAGGAAATCATTACATGATGTCTGTAATTAACAAATGAAGATGGTATTACATTCCATTCCCCATCAAAATGGTGAATATCATGGTTTATCAAAACCATAGGCTTGAAATGTTGATTTAGTGGAAAAGGTGGTTTGCCACCGAGATCCACCTGGATAATTCTTGCCCCCTTAGGAAGCAATGGTCCCCATTGTGTCAAGTTTCCTTGGGATATGGGGAAACTTCTGTTGAATTTGAACCTTGGTGAGTCGCTTGCCTTGTTGAAGTAGATGTCCTTCTTGAAATTTTCCTGTGGAAGGATGTTGTGAACCTATTGGAGGTGTTGGATCCATTCAACAAATCTGGCTACACAATCTTGCTTGGTCTGAGTGTGGGAGGAATTCATCGGTGAAGATGCAACAATAAGAGATACACCAATGGGGTCTAATGTTTGAAACCCCAAACACACCTAAAACAGGTCATGGCCAATAGAGATATGTTGAACATGTTGAAGACTCTCATTCTCTTCGTGGTCCTCTACAATATTGTCAACCTACTTCTTCTGGATTGAAACATCTTGGGCCGAGGTTGTAGTGGTCCTAGTTACCTCATGTTCACCATCTGGCTGAATCGTGAAGAGGGAAAACTTTGTGGTCTCAGAGATTACTTTGTGGAATTTTTTTTTCAAGATCAGTGAAGTGGCAATAGTTAGAGCTACCTTTGGTACCCTATAGAAATGACCTCCCAGAGTAACAATGACACTGCGGGCTCGAGACTCATATATAGCATGTTGTTTCCACATATATGGTTGTCCTAGAAGAACATCACAGACTTCAAGTGGGGAAACATCACACACTACCTCATCCTTGAAAATATTAATTCCATAGGACATGTGTCACTGATGGCTAACACAGATGTCTCGTCCCCGACTCAACCATCCAATGGTGTATGGCTGGGGGTGTGGCATCGTTGGCAGTTTCAATCTCTTTAAAACCTTGTCTAATATTAGGTTCATCTAACTCCCACTATAAATAATTAAATGCAGTGGGATCCCCTTTAGCCACATCTGTGAGTGGAAGAGGTGTTCCTCAGGTTCTTCTGGTTGTATTTTTGGGGTCACGATAGTTGCAGTGGGTTCTGCATCGATGATTTGTTTCCCTTGATTATGCTTTGAACGAAAGTTCAAGTCAACTTTTGATTCTTTTTCTTCGAGATCAGCCACTAATGATTTTTTCAAGCAACATTCATCAGTGTTGTGCCAGGGGATTTTGTGGAACTCACACAACTTTTTGGTGTCTTTCTTAAAATTCCCATTACCCTTATTTTCTTATGTCTTGGACTGGCTCTCTTGAGGTTGTCCTTCCTTGTTTATCTGTCCTTCTTTCTATGAGTTAGGGTTTCCTTTTTCATTCTTCTATTGTGGCGTATTTTCAAACACGAACTCCCACTTACTCTGTTTCTTGAATTTTTGCTCGATTTTGACTGGATATCAATAACCATCACCCAGTTAGGAGATGTCCAAGAAATCCATCTCTATTTGGATGTACCTATACAAACCACTTCGGTACTTCAAAAACAGGCATTGCTCAGAGTATTTGATACCCAACTTTGAGTGCAAGTTATGAAATATCTTATTGTACTCTAACATGGTTTGACCTCTTTTCTGACGCAGAGTCATCCATCTCATGTACTGCTCATCATATTTTCTGATAGGATAGAACTCCTCCTTTAGGGAATCTACAAAGTTTTCCCAAGTGGGTTCTCTCCTGAGTGGTGTATATTCATCTGCGTTGTACCTCTCCTAGTAGCCTTCCCACCAAGATCTGACACAGGGAAGGGCTTTAAGGAGCACGAAGGCGATCTTTTCACTATTGGAAATGTTTTGGACAGAGTAATAACATTCTAACAAATTCAACCATTTTTCTAGAGGATAGAGCATCTACGTCTATATGGACTTCAAATAAGGGGATATCAAAATTGACTTGTACCTTGAAGGGTGTCGCACCTCCAAAATGGTTGCTTGTCAAATATGCCTCGGTCGCTGCCATTGGTAGTCTTTGAAGGATCTGAGCAAAGTTGTCCATCATCTCATTCCTCTGTCACACGAGGGCTTCCTCGAGCAACATCTTGAAAGGATCTCCTGCTTTGTCATCTCTCTTTTCTTCTGCCATGGGATGTTTCTGGGGCTTGCAAGAGCAGTTGTCCTCAAGCAAAACTAGCTCAAGACCCAACACTCTATACCTTGAGCTCATTGAGGACCTTCTCTAAGAAACGACAAGGAGCAAACTACTTTGATACTACTGGTCCATATTATGCTGAGAATGTAATGAGACAAAAACAAAAATATAGAATAAAACACATAAATACAGTGAAATCCAACTTCTGTTAATGAGTAAGAGAGAAAAACATTATAGAACACAAACTGGAAGAATGGGGTAGCTTATCTCTAAAAATAAAGAGATGTTGGCTATGCTTCATTCACAACAAGCTTTACATCACACTCCATTGCATGCTTAAAGGGCCTCCTTCACCTCAATTATATATGAGAGAGTGAGAGGAGAATAACTTCAATGATGCATGTGGGATAAATTAATCTAAATTTATAAAATTCCATGGGCATGTAAAACACTAGGACTTCCCGGGAAATTACCCATCCCAATACTACTCTATCCCAAGTGCGCTTATCTGTGGAGTTATAATGGGATCCGATGGATTAATGCTATTTTGTAGGCATGTACACAAGACCACTAGGAACTCATTACATGATGTTTGTAATTAACGAATGAAGATGGTATTACATTCCATTCCTGTCAAAAGGGTGAATATCATAGTTTATCAAAACCATAGGCTCAAAACGTTGATTCAGTGGAAAAGGTGGTTGGCCACCGACATCCACATGGATCAATGGAGACCAATGATATCCACCTAGATCATTGTACATTTTAACAAGGCATTTGACATAGTGCATTGACACCTACTCCTAGAAGGATTAAGCTTCTAGGTCTTTAATACTTGGAAATTTCACTAGTTATGACACTTTATGAGTTCATCATTGGTAGAGTACATACAAGAGCTGGTGATATAGACGGATTCTAAAGCATGTAGGAGTTAAACTTTTTTTTTTCTTTCTTAAAATTCTTAGGATGTACATTGAATGAACTAGAGGAGATCATAACAAACACATTGGGAAATTCATATGGTTGCTTGCTTTTTGGAGTGTATATTTATATCCTTCTTCTTGTAGATGACATTATCTTGACATCACACTTAGTGAAATCCCTCCAAAAACAACTACACATCTTGGGATATTTTTGTGACTCACATGGGCTTCAAGACAGGGATGATTTTAAGGATGGACATTTATTTTAAAATGTAGAAACCTTGGTGAATCTTACTAATCCTTCATATGCCAACTATAAATCTTTGGAGATATTTTTGTAAATATATTCAAATTTCTAAGGATTTTATATAGTTTTGTATAAATTTTTGGCGATTTTTTAGGTAAAATAATTTTATCCTATAGAATTTGGGCAGATTATTTTTAGAATGGAGAATATTTTTGGGGGAAAAACCATGGAAAATTATCCCATGAGCGAAATTTAGCCCCTAAAATCATCCTTACTTCAAGGGAACATGGGGAAAACAAAAGGTAGCCTCTCAACACCTTGAAGATAGAGAAAAATTTAATGACATTCTCACTTATAGGGTTGGGTGGGTGGAGATGGTCTCATATTGCATATATTTAGTAGTACTCTTTTTGGACCATGCTTTAATATGACACTAGCAGTAAAGTCTCATTTAATTTAAGGTTACACAATGATTAATCCCTTTGAGAAGTAAAATTTCCAGCATCAATTTTAGGACATCTGGGAAAATATAAGTCTCTTTCACTCATTGGTCACACCTAGTCTTCTTAATGGATGTGATATTTGGGTACCTTATTTTTTGAGTTACAAGTTGGCACTAGATAGAGAGAGTCCTTATTTCGATGTTCTCCAAACACATCCATGCAAATATTTTAGTTTCTCATACCACTATTCTTGTAGAGTTCGACATGGGCCCACTAATTTCTTATGTGGTCTTCTAGGTTGTGATAATAATTCATAGTTTTAAGCTAATGGGAACCCTTTAGGAGGGTCATCTTAGGTACCCATATCTTGCGGTTAGGTCTTCTATACATCATACATATAATATAATCCACTCCCACTTGTATGTTACAGCCTCCTTATTAGTCCATCTAGTCAATGTTGATATTGATGGGCTATGCCCACAAAACTTCTTGATGGTCGCACTAGAGCTCTCAAAAAAAAAGGTAAATAGGGGCATTCGAGAAGAGATCTTTAAAACTTATATTTTGTGTGCATGGGTTGCACCTATAGTGCCACTCTAATTAAATCTCTATCACTATTATAGTATATATCTTATTTTCATTCACTAACTCATTAAAACCCCTACATACACTGAACTCTAGTCGCCTTGTCATTATAGAGTTCTCCATATGTAGATAAAAGTTTTCTCCGATAAGCTCCACACTTAGAGATATCAACATATTCCTTAGGCTACTATACACATCATCCCTAGTCCTTAAAGAAGGAGGCCATGGACCACTTTTATCTTAAGATCTCACCATACTATGAGATTAGAAGGTGGGTCTTCTTCTTTTTTAGGGGCTCTCCTAAGTCACTCCAATGATTTACATGTCATATGAGGATGAAATATGCCTAGCTCTCTTCTTATGAGAAATTTTTGATCTACGTCATCATCTTGTTGTGGACAAATATTCTAGAGTGACTTGACATTGAAGATTATTTCAACCTACTTTCAATGGAGCCCGAGCAAGAAGATACCTACCACATGACAATATCAAGGACATAGTTAGTAGGTGCATCAAGCAACACAAATCCCTCGAGTTCACAACCATAAAAAAAAACTTTTTGGCCTCAAATGATAAGAGAAATGTCCCAAGACAATATGACCAAATTCCAAATTTATGGGCGGCGATTTTTTTATGCTTTTCTCATGGACAACCGTTGTATATTCTTAGCCTCTCTTTTTTTAAGACCAGAAAAAAATATCACGAGCCACATCAATAATCGGTGAGGATGTGGAAGTCAATTGACATCAACCAATGAAGCCAACATTCAATAAAATTACCTCAAAGTCTTTCATTTTTCAAAGAACTCCATATAAAATTTGCGTGCTCTCTTTCCAACAGGCCTTGTAAGATGTTGGAGTCTAACAGTATGGTGATTTTACCTTTATCCACGAAATTCCTCCAAATTTTGTGGATGACCCTTATGAAATAGTAAATTTAAGTTAATACAATTAAATTCAAGTATTATAAAGACAACTAACAAGATTGGAAGGACGGGACGGTAGAATTGTTGGATCATGTTGTCATTGATGCCAATGGTTTTATTATTTAGGAGATTGTTGGATCATATGTCATTGATGTAAATGTTTTGGTTTGATTGATGTCATTGATTGATGTCAAGTAATTGATTGATATGATGCCCTTGATGAGAATGATATATGTCCAAGTGGAAACCAATTGATAAAGATGGATCATTGATATGATTCACTTGATGAGAATGATATATGTCCAAGTGGAAACCAATTGATAAAAATGGATCATTGATATGATGCATTGATGAATATGGATCAATGAGTTATCATTGATACATGATGCATAGTTGATATATATGATGCAGTGGTGAATTGATGAATCATTATTGTCTTATCATGGTTGATAAGGTGCACAAATGGATGAACTCCAAAGTGGTCCCCTTATGGTGAAAGCCCTCACGGGAAGACGTTTTATGGATTGAGTTATCCTAGGAGAATGGTTGGAGGACCCATGCCTATATGTGGAATAATGAGATGAATATCAATGAAGTTGTTGGTG
>SNQJ01S0064615.1:0-12168 GCA_010110895.2 Picea sitchensis
GGTGATGGTGATGCTCATGATCTAGTCATGAAATAGTCTAGATGACTATATTGATGCTACCAGGTAAATGGTATGTTTTTGTGCTCAAGTCCATTACCTGTAAATACCTCTCTAGCAAGGAGGGAGTGTTAATATTATGGTATTTGCGGGAGGTATTTACCTCCACATGTGAACCTGACGAGAATAAAAGACTTCGGGAAGCAAGAGAAACCCTAATGAGTTGGCTAATAACCCTAGAAGCCTTCTCAGATCAAGAAGATAATTTTTATTAGGTTATTAGCCTCCAAGAGAAGAAGTCATCCAGAAATAATAATAATCTACTGAACAGACACATATCCAGAAGGAGAAGTCAACCCCAACAAAACTGGTAGAACCACTATAAATACAGGGTGCCAATTCTCATTTGACAACATCTCAGAATTGCAGTTCCCAGTTTGGTGTGCACTATAGTTGCAGTCTTGTGCACAGGTTTGGAGGAGAGATGCAGGTACAGCTGCAGCAGCAGCAAGTTTTCAGTATTGGCTTGAATATCTCTTGGCTAGGGTTTGGACTATCTGATCAGCTTTTTGTGATGCGCTATCCTTGGGGAAAGGTGCGCTACTCTTTGTTTGGCTATCTAGCCTAGGGTTTGCTTCCAGAGGAATTATTAGTCAAGGTTAAGGTGCTCGAAGGGAGGCTTCGGCCTATGGTTGGGTGACGAGGGTATCGTCAATGGTAAAAAAAGCACACCATATTCTATATTCTAACACAATTATCATAGCTTACAAGTAATTTCCAGCGTTAGAAAAGTTGGAAAAGAGTATGAAATAGTGAGTTTGTTGCAACCCTAATGGTTGTAGCTTAATTTTTATTACAACAACACAAACACTTATCCAATCAAGATTCCCTTATAGGACAAGGGACACAATAACATATAGAATTTAAATCCAACCTCGAACAATCTCTTAAATTTCACGTTTACCAATGCAACAATATTCAATCTCCAATATAATTAGTGCCTTGTCTATTGGGTTATGGAGTCTCTTTCTTGTTCACAACCAAGTTATACTAGGGTTTGATGATATTCTAGGGGTGTAAAACTCTTACTCCCTAGATAAGATAAACCCTAGAAAGGTTTTTCTACAAGGGTGTAAACCCTTTTACTACTTGTAGCCATCCTGAAGCCCTTTCAATGACAATAACAAAAATTTCCTTGGAAGGTGTATGTCTTTATAATCCTCCTAGGGTTTGACAAAATAAACTTAAATTCAAGAAGAAACACATAAAATTGCAGAAATTCCTTACCTAAACCAAGAAATAGCATGAAAAACCCTTACTTATCAAAGATATTCCAATAATTTTCCAAGAAGAAGCATCCAAGAGAAGTCGCTAGCCTTTATTCCACCAAATAACAAGCATTCCATCCATTTTTGCACAAGAGAGAAGAGGCAATGAATTTCCCAAGAGGGTCGAAATTTCAGTCCAAGAATGATTTTCCAAGCACGATGAGTTATGATTTGTGACAAGTGACTTGCCTCATATGCATATGAGGAAAACCAATCCCTAGTTTGTCCACTTTACAATTATATCCCAAAATTTAGGCTTAAAACCTAAGTTACAAAGCTCCATTGACAAGGCGTCGTGATTTTTTTCCCACATAGGTTACAAAATGACCAAAAATAACAAAATGATGGGACATTATCCCATAAAATCTCTCTCCAAGGTGGCACGTGTGATAGAAAAGCCTCCAAAGTCTAGGACATCAAGCTAGAAGAATATCACAACAACCCCAAATCAAGAAATAGAGTGGGGCTTCAAGCCCACAACGTTACCAGGTGTGTCAAACATGCCAAACGTTCCATAAAAAAAGTGATGGCATGCCTCCCAAGAGAGACATTTGGGCATAGGAGGGTGATGTCATCCTTCCTTCATGGTTCCAAGCCTTCATCACATGTTAGGGATGTATATCAAGGTGCAATTTTCATCACCTATCCCCTCCAACGAGTGGGGTGCTACACCCAATCAATGGGCTTTCAATCCCCTATGGAGGTCCAAGTCACCTAGTTCCTCCATGAATAGCTTTCATCAGACAAGGTCCTGCAAAGACAAACAAGTACGCCCTCCAAGGGTCCACAAGTCGCATGTATCATGCCAAGTAAGCCACATTTTGATCCGTATTTGTTTTCGGAACAAAATGAAAGAAGATAAATTACAATGAAATACTCATGAAATTTTCCAGAAACAGAGAAATATAGCAATACTTGATTTCTATTAATGAAATAATTGTAAAGAGACTGTAAAAATACATAGTGCAAGGCTCGCTAGAATGGTGGAAGCTTTATCTCTGAGAAGAGATGTGACGGGTACGCTCATTCACTAGAAGATGATTACAATGAGGCTCTGAAGGCCTTTTTATGATAAACAGGAATGACAAAACTCTAGACATCCAAAAACCTAACCCTATGAGATGAAACACCAAAAGTCATGTGGGCCTCATTTGGGTAAGTTAGTACATTAACTTCCCGAGGTCATAACTTTTGCATACGATCTTTGTTTTGGGCATGTGATAGCCCGTTCAAAAGGTCTTTTCGAGAAATACGCATTACTCCATCAAACTCTAACTCTTTCTACAATTTTACTGTGGCGAGCCAAAAAAACACTATTTAGGGCCCCAAAATGGCTCTGGAAGTACAACAAGATGTGCTGACATGAAAACATACAAAATAAGCCAGTTGGATTAGGTGGGAGGCCACCAGTATCCACCTGGAAGATGTGTAGGGATTTAGACATCCTCGAAAGTGTATAACCCATAATTTCAAATAAGTACAGAAGAACGTGTTGTACTAACAACTGACAAGAGGAGCTAGTTGGAACAGGTGGGTGGCCACTAATATCCACCTAGATCAATCCTCCCCCCTTAGGAAACAATGGTCTCTATTGCGTTGAGTGCCCATGGAATTTGTTCTTCTTGGCTTGTGGAAGACGGTCATATACATGTTACTAGAGGGGTTGAATCTGTTCCACCAACCTGTTGTCTCTGGGTTGTATGGGGCATTGTGTAGGCACCATTGTAGGTGAAGAAACAATATCTTATGTCTCTTCGACAATCTGTTTTTGCTAGATAGATGGTGTTGAGGCTCTAGTGGTTGTAGTGTTATTTTGTGCATCCTTTGAACAGACTGTGAAGAGGATGAATTTTGCAATATGAGAGATTACCTTGCAGTGTTGTTTTGGTGGATCAGTAATCAAAACTACCTATGGTATCCTATAGAGTTGACCTCCCAGAGTAATAATGACGGTACAGGGTCTAGACTCATAGACAACATGATGTTTCCACATATATGGTTGGCCAAAAACAACATCACAGACATCCAAAGGGGAAAAATCACACACTACTTCATCCTTGAAGGGATGTATGCCATAGGACAGGCGACACTACTGGCTGATGAGAAGATATCATCCCTAGTGAAGCCACCCAATGTTGTATGGCTGCAGGTGTGGTGTTGTCGACAACCCCAACTGTTTGAATACCTTGGCTGAGTTGAGTTTCTTCTGGCTGTCGTTATCAACAATTAAATGAAATGAGGTCCCCTTCACCCACATCTGTGAATGGAAGAGATGCTCCCCCTCTTCAGGATCTACTAGTTCTTCTAGTTGAATTGTTGTGGTCACGACAGTAGCAGTGGGGTTTGCGTCGATGATCTTTATGGTTTCAATATTTTTTGGTTCAGATTTGGAATCAGGGTTTGGCTCCGTGACTTTGACCTCATCCACCAATGATTGTTTCGAGCGACACTCATCGGTGTTGTGCCAGGGGATTTTGTGGAAGTCACACCACTTCCCAATTTCATTCTTTGTATTTACTTTACCCTTTTTGTCCTATGTCTTGGATTGGTTGTTTAGAGGTTGTTGGTTAGGGTTGTATTTATCGTTCTTTGGTTGTTGCATATTTGAAAACCCGAATTCCCATTTGTTCAGGTGCCTAAATTTCTACTCGATTTTGACAACATATCGATAGGCAACTCCCAATGATGAGATGTTTAGGAAATCCATTTTGGTTTGGATGTACCTATGCAGAGCCCCACGATATTTCAGAACCAAATGTTGCTTGGAGTCTTTGATACCCAGTTTGGTGTGCAAGGTATGGAAAATAGTTTTGAACTCCGACACTGTTTAGCTCTTATTTTTTCGTAATGTGGTCCATCTCATGTACTTGTCTTCATAGTTATCAACAGGATAGTATTGTTCTTTTCCCGCATCCACAAAATAATCCCAAGTGGGCTCAGCCCCATATATTCCAAATTCCGCTGTGGAACTTTTCTCCCAGTAAGTTTCCCACCAATGTTTGACATGACAGAGATCCTTGAGGAGTGCGAAGGTGATATTTTCCCTGTCGGAAAAATTTTGAACAAACAAATAACCTTCTAATAGATTTAACCATTTTTCTAGGGAATGTGCATCTATCTGACCTTCAAACATGGGAATATCAAAATTAACTTGTACCTTGATAGGACAGGTTCCTAAAAAATGGTCGCTTGATGAAGATGCGCATGTTTCTATCGGTAGGTGTTGAAGAATGTGTGAAAAATTCTCAGACATTTCATCCATCTGTCGCACGAGAGATTTCTCAAGCAACATGTTAATATAATATTATGCTCTTGTGTCTTTCTTTTCTTCCACCATCAAGGCTTTATTGGGCGTGCGAGAGTGATTGTCCTCAAGAAAGACAAACTCGAGACCCAACTGGATATATTCGGACCTCGTTGGGGACATGCACTGAAAAATGATCAAGAGGAGCCTACTCTGATACCACTGATCCGAATTTATTTTTGGAACAAAATGAAAGCAGAGAAATTACAATGAAATACTCATGAAAATTGGCAGAAATAGAGAAATACAACAATACTTTATTTCTATTAGTGAAATAATTGTAAAGAGACTGTAAAAATACAGAGTGAAAGACTCACTAGAATGGTGGAAACTTTATCTATGAGAAGAGATATGATGGCTACGCTCATTCACCAGAAGATGATTACAATGAGGCTTTGAAGGCCTTTTTATGATAAACAAGAATGCCAAAACCCCAAACATCCAAAAACCTAACCCTAGGAGATGAAATGCCAAAAGTCGTGTGGCCCTCATTTGGGTAAGTAGTACATTAACTTCCTGGGGTCGTAACATTTGCATACGATATTTGTTTTAGGTGTGTGATAGCCCGTTGGAAAGGTATTTTCGAGAACTACGCATTATTCCATCAAACTCTAACTTAGTCTACAGTTTGATTGTGGTGAGCCAAAAAAAACATTGTTTAGGGCCCCAAAATGGCCCTGGAAGTACAACAAGATGTGTTGACATGAAAACATACAAAATAAGCCAATTGGATTAGGTGGGGGCCCTCCAACATCCACCTGGAATATGTGTAGGGCTTCAGAGAACCCCGGAAGTGTAGAACCCATAATTACAAAGAAGTACAGAAGAATGTGATGTATTAACAACTAACAAGAGGAGCTAGTTGGAATAGGTGGGTGGCCACTAATATCCACCTGGATCACATTTAATAAAAGAACCACCCAAACATGTGCATTAAATCCCCCCTTTTCAAACTAAACAAATTCTCAAATACCTTAAAAAAATTTCCAAATTTAAGTATGGGAGGGTTGTCATAGTGCCCTATTGGGTAGGCCAATCCCCAAGTCAAGGAGTGTTTCCCAAGAAGACCCTCTCTAAGTCATGTAGTGAATATGAAGTGGATGGGGGTATGAATTTTGGGCATGGAGTTATTGACATATCAAGGGCTCATATTGTCTCATCTATGGGTACCTTTGTGGAGGGTGTATTGCATACTTCATTTCCAATGCAATATTTTTCCAATCCCTTTATTTCTTTTCATTTATTATGGTCCAAAAATTGAGTGCTATGTGAAATGGAAAGTAAAGAGCACTTCAATTCCACTTGAATTTAGGAACATATTGAGAGCCATGTGCAATGGAAATTAAAATACACTGCAAATGCATTCCCTCATCAAGCGAGACATTTATTAATTGTTTGTTTTCTTTTTTAAGGGTCCTTGATTTTTATGGAGAATCGTTTCATTTCTATCAGGACCTTAGGGAGAGTATCTAGAAGGATTAGTTTTGGATTTTGACTTTTTCCAGCTACAACACCTCTAGGCCTTTAGCCCCTTCTTCCATGAAATGAGTTATAATCCCTTCTTGGGGTCAGTGAGTCCAAAAACCCTAAATATGAGGAAACTGAGGGGAAAAGGTGTGAATAGTGGTAAGTATGTGTGGGAATGGTATGATTATTGCTCAAGGAGATCGCCCAGTAGTAACCCTTTCCCCAAGGGTGTCCCACTTACTAGGAAACCATGTCAACCACCAAGGTGAAATAAGGAAAAAGGTATAATTTCCAAGAAAACGTTATATAATCAAGAAAGGACCCTTTACAACATGCTCAAATGCTTCAATTATTAAAGTGACACTTGCCATGAGACTAGACTTTTTACCTTATGAAGCAAGACATGTTTTCCTTTTTGGGTCATGCTGGTGTGGTGGATGTTGCTACATTGTTGACAATGAATAGTGATGTGTGTGGGAGAGGAGGGGATCTGTCTCCTCAATGTGGGCTTCAGATGGTCATCTCTCTCTTGACACTCCATGTCTTCTACCTACGGGCCTCGAGACATCATCTCCTTAGTTACCCCTAGCCTTGGGGGGCTAACAAGGGGGATGAGAATACAAAGTTTTTCCATAATTCCCTCTTGCAAAGGAGAAACAGAAAAAACAATTGCATCCTTCGAGTCAACCAAAGGAGAAATCAAGGAAAATCAAAAGGATATTGAGGACTGACAAAACACTTCAATATTCTATTGATAGACCAACACAGGGAGGAATCCATCCACATGAGTACAAGATCCATTCCCAATTAATTCTCCCTAGAACAGAACCAAACTCTTATGAGACCAGTGTCTTTGGAGGAGGTGGAAGTAATAGTTAAATACACGGCCTCTGAGAAATCCCCAAGACCGGATGGATTCACCATTGATTTGTTTCAGGTGAGTTGGAGGATCCTAGGATGGGATATTTGGAAAGTGGTAGAGGATTATCGTACTTCCAGATCCATCATACATGCTTTCAATGTCACTTTCATCACCTTAATTACCAAGGCCAAGGAATCCATCACTAAAGATAAGTTTCGTCCTATATCCCTCTATAATGTCATTTATAAGATGTTACAAAGTCAATACAAACTTGACTTAAGCTCATCATCCCCATCATTATTCCCGAATAACAGGAGGGATTTATGCAGGATAGGAAAATCTTGGATGGTATTGTGGTGGAAAATGAGGCCATCCACTCCCTCAATTCTATGAGAAAAGAAGGAATGATGATGAATCTAGACATGTCCAAAGAATATGATCGTATGAATTGGGTATTTTTTAGGAAGATGTTAGAATTATTTGGTTTTATGGATAATTGGGTTGAGTGGATCTTTAACCTAGTCTCATCGGTCTTTTTTTCCATCACGATAAATGGAACCCCCTCCAAAACCTTCAACCCCTCCTCAAGACTCAGGCAAGGCGACCCCTATTGGATTACTAAGATGGGGGGTGAATCAGTAATAGAGAAATTTAATCCTTTTTCACCATAAAATGCAAGTGTTATATCAATGTAGCATTATCATCCAATAGTTGCAGAGTAAATAAACAATGAACAAATGAAAAATCATGCACATACACAGTACACCATTTTTTTACGTGGAAACCCAAAGTGGGAGAAACCCACAGAATGATTTTTCTTATATGTCTTGAAGAATTACATTCATTGGAAGCACCAACTTCCTTTGTTTTCCAGCTGTAAATGGAAGGAGGCTCCATCCCTCTAGTTTCTCAGGCTACAACCTGAGGGAAGCTCCAACTCTCCAATTCTCTGGCTACAACTAGAAGGAGGCTACAACCCCCTATGTTCTCCGACTACAACCGGAAGGTGGCTACAATCACTTGTCCTTGCCCCATCCAACCGCCCTGAAGTATAAGTAGAATGATGGAACCACTATCACACTATCACTGTGAGATATACTGATGTAAACCTGTACCAAACAACCTGCACCAAACAACATGTGCCAATAACCTAACCATGCATCAACCTGTAATCAACCTGTACCAATAACCTAAACCATGCATCAACCTGTACCTCAACTTGTAATCAACCTGTACCATTAAAAAGTGCATCAACCATGCACCAACATGTACCAAACAACCTGTAATCAACATGTACCATAAACAAGTGCATCCAACCATGTACCAATCATGTATCAACTACTCATTAACTATGACTCATCAATATGTACCAACATCATCAACTATACACCTAATGTATGTGCCAACTCATCAACTACTTGTTTCAACCATGTACCCAACATGTGCCTCAACCAAAAACCCTCATCAATTTCATCATCCAAATGTGATTTGTAACTCTGTAATAGACCTGGTGTATATGATCACATACCTACAAACCTTCCTTAACTTTAACAACAAGAGACTAGCATTTCCATCAAACTTTACTTTAGTCTCACATGACTAGTTTTGGATTAGTCAACAACCCTAACTTGAAATGATCATAACTATGTACCTCTGATGAATAAAGATCTAAAAATAGTACACAATGTTCTTCAATGTGTTTTATGCAATTCCTCTAGGTGTCACTACTTGGAACCTCTCAGAAAAGGAATTATAGCAAAAAATGGCATACCTTGTTGAATTATGGCTTATTCTAGAGAGTGAACTTGTAGAGTGTGCCCCGCATGGAATATTTGTTGTATGGATCTGAAAATTGTACACAGAATACTATAGGTTGTTCTCTAACCAACACATTTGGTCTTACTGAATTTTTATCTGTTATGAAGAAGTTATGACGTTTTTACCCGAAACACATGTTTTAGACTAGTTTCAGGACTAGCCACAAACCCTATTTTCCATGGAGTGTAACTCCAAAAATACAATGACCCACAAGATGAAATTCGTACCAAAACTACTTGGATATGTTTCCTCAATGGCCTCCCAATTTCACGGTCTGAATCATTCTAGAAAAAAAATTATTGCGAAAATGGTGAGATGACCTGTAAATAACATACCTTAGAAAGCATCATCAAAAGAATTTATCCTCCCTTGAATTTCGGTCTTATTTACTTCACCTTCCCTATGAAATTTGTCTTAGATATCCTATGGTTACCTCAATCACTTGTATATATTCAATATGCTCAAGTGTGATCAAAATGAGAGAGCCTTGCCTCTTATTTATACTCTCATGTAGCTTCCTCAAGGGGCTACATTTTAACCATCTTAACCCAATTTCCTTACTTTAGGGCTAACCCACTTCTAACCACTTTCCATAATTAGAAAGTTCTTCATTTACTTCATTATTTAAATAATCCCCCTTGACTTTGTCACTTCACTTTATTATTTAAATAATAATCCTCCTTGACTTCATCACTTCACTTTATTATTTAAATAATCCTCTTTGACTTTGTCACTTCACTTTATTATTTAAATAATCCTCTTTGACTTTGCCACTTCACTTTATTATTTAAATAATCATTTTTTACTTTTTCACTTCACTTTATTATTTAAATAATCTCTTCTTTGCAAGCACTTTTACTACTTTGACCTTTTAGGGCTTCTAGATGACTCATGAGGATTCTCCAACTTCACATGGCCATAACTCTCTAACCATGAGGAGTTATGTGATGTTCCACATACCACCAGAAATGGCATGACATGTACTATCCATCTAGAATAGTCTTATTTGCAAATATATCAAAATGTATACCATTATAAATCAAACAAACTTGGTTCCATTACCCAAACCTTTGTGCTACTGGAATTCACTACCAGACTTTATTCAAGGGTTGACATCAATGACAACCAAACCAAATAATCAACACTCTCCCCCTTTGGCATTGATGGCAACACTCTAATGCAATACTGAAATCATATCACTCATGCTCTCCCTCGAACCGTGACTGCATCTTTGTGACCAATGCTCCCCCTGGAACCATGACTCTGTCCTCTGCATCTGATAAATCTCTCCCCCTTTGTCATCAATGGCAAAGGTATCTTTTCATTTGGGGTTGCTCCTCCTAACCGACTCGTCTTATCTCCCAACCTGAACTGTCCTATTTATGGTGCTTCCTCGTGTACATCTAAGACGAATAAGATAAGTATTCAAAAGAATTCAGTTTGGAGTAGAAATAAATCTGAGTCTCTGGCGAAGATACTCAAAGACTTCCCTTGGAAGCGATTTTGTAAATATGTCTGCCACTTGTTCTTTTCTACCCATATATTCAACTCTGATGTTCTTTTCTGCAACTTGTTCCCGTAGAAAGTGATACTTGATTGGAATGTGCTTCATCTTGTAGTGCATCACCGGGTTCTTTGAGATACTGATGGTGCTTGTATTATCACAATAGATTGGAATGGGCTCATCATACTCAACCTGTATATCTGTCAGAGTTTTTTTCATCCATAGAACATGTGTACAACATGTTGTTGCTGCAATATACTATGCCTCATTTGTTGATAAAGATATTGATGATTTTTTCTTGCTTATCCATGATACTAAACACTCACCCAAGTAGAACATTGCTCCACTGGTGCTTCGTTGATCATCAATGCAATCTGCCCAATCTGCATCTGTGTAGGAAATAAGTGATTGATCCTTTCCTTTTGGATACCATAATCCAAACTCTTATGTTCCTTTGAGATATCTGAAAATCCTCTTCACTGCTAATACATGTGATTCCTTTGGTGTTTCTTGAAATCATGTCACGTGTCCAACTTCCTTCATTACATCTGGTCTGGATGTTGTCACATATAGTAGGCTACCAATCATTGACTTGTATTGCCTCTGATATGTAGACTTTGAATCATCATTTTTTCTCAACTTGCAACTGGTTTGCAATCTTCCATTATGAACCTCTTTAGCATTTCTCTGATATACATGGTTTGAGAAATAAAAATTCCTTGGTTGCTTTGACGTATCTGAAGACCCAGAAAGAAGGATAGTTCTCCAAGTAATGACATTTCAAATTCATTATGCCTATCCTTTGCAAATTTATGGCTTAACCTGTCATTAGTTCTTCCAAAAACAATATCATCAACAAAAATTTCAATTAATAAAATACTACCTTGAGTTACCTTGATGTAGAGGTTTTTGTCTATGCTTCCTTTCCATAGTTCGTAGGGAGTTTTTTCATTGTTTTTTCTGAGCATTAATCTGTTTTGAATGTGAACTGTTGTATGCACTGCATGTGTCTAAAAAATATCTGTCAATTTGGAATCCATTAGAATTGTTTGATCCATTTCATGTGTAATTAGCATCCATTATGGTAATGTTCCTTTGTCTCTGAACCACAATTTGAACCAATCTATGAATCCATGCTCTCGTCCATACTGTCCAATAATCTACTTGTGCAATTGTCCCTAATGTTGACCCATTTATCACTATACTATCATGAAGTCTTGATTAATCCATCAAATTGTACTTCTACTAATTGATTGCTCTGGATATATCTTCTCAAACTCTGCAAGTTTCTCAAAAGATGGTATTTTGGTCTGTCACAGCTATCACATAGACTCCCCCTGTCTAATAATCATATTACCTGAGAGTCTCGAAGCCGGATGGCTCAGAACAATTTATGATATAATGTGTATTCATCATCATCCTCATTGGTAGATTCATCATCTCTCTGAGATCTGACTTCTTTCTTTCTGTCTGTGGATTCATTTTTCACTACAATTCCTGAAAGTACAATATCTTGAACTTGTTCCTTATTTACCTATCCTTCTTTTCTTCCAGTTATTTTCCAAACCTTTCTATATCCGATATCTTTCTTTTTTCTGTAGAATTTTCTTCATCTTGTTTTATTGCCAATCTTGAGATATCTGGGACCTGGTCATTGTTCACATGTTCTTCTTTTTTTCTTATCCATACTTTCTTATATCTGATATCAGTGTTCTCTTTCATAGAAGTATCGATCATGCTTCTACAATCACTAGCTATGTGTCCATAGTTATGAAATTTGTAAGATTAAATGTTACGTGGGGCCACATATGCACTTCTTGCTTGAACATTTCTTTTATAATCCCTGCAATCTGCAACCTTATGTCCAAAATTAGTACAATAAAAACAA
>SNQJ01S0064615.1:40822-51015 GCA_010110895.2 Picea sitchensis
TTTAAAAAAATATGTGTTGTTAATTTTTTTTAATTATTGTTATTTTTTTAAATTGCATTATGGTTATTTTTTTATAGTTTATTTTAATTATTTTTTCAAAAAATTGTTTTACATGTAAATTTTTTTTAAAGGAGGGTAGGAAGGATTTATTTTATTTTATTTTTAAAAATGATTTTAAATGTATATATTTTTCTTTCAAATTGCTTTTTTATTAGAAAAAACATTTTCTTTCCCCTCTTTTTCTCTCTCCATTTTTATTTGTTTTTTCTATTTTTTTGAGTTTTTTCTTCTTTTATGATTTTGTTTGCAATGCCATTGGGATTTTAGCCCATGTTTTCAAAAATGTCACAATTTTAATCCCAAATAAAAGAAAGGGGTAGTGGGGATGCTATCGATAACACCTCTTTTCGATTTGAAGGTTGATTTTAAGATTTTGGTTGCAAGGGTACTAGTTGTCAAGGCCACTGGTTGCAAAGACATTGCAATTTTGACCCTAAAAAAAATGTGGGGTGCTACTGCGAGTTTCACTTTTCGATGCTGAGGTTGATTTTAAGCTTTCAGTTGCAATAGTGAAGTTTTTTAAGCCCATGATTTCAAACAAGATGTAATTTTGAAGCAAAAAAAAGAGTTGTTGTTGTTGGCATCACTTTTCGATTGGAGGTTTGATTTTAAGGTTTTTGTTGGCAACATTATGAGGGTTTTTAAGGACATGGTTGCAAAAGGTCATAATTTTAAGTACCCCTCCCCCCCAAAAAGGGTGCTGCCAATAACACCACTTTTTGAAATCAGGGTTGATTTTTGTGTTTTTTACCCAAAATTATGGGTTTTTAGAGCTAGAGTTCTCGTTTTAAGGTCACAAATTTTGTCAAGTCAATAACTATGTTCATTCCGAAATTAGATGTCAGTCGGGTCAATCGGTTTTTGAAAATACGAGATAGCACTAAGCACCTCTAGTAGTTTGCACTCATCTCAAGATATTTGAGTTGTATACATCGAGATGAATGTAAACTCCCAAGTATTCTTACTTCTCATTGAACACAAATACCTTTATTTTAATTGCACCTAACACCCTACAATGAATTTGAGTGCTTCGGAATAAAAACTCGTCTCTTAATCGACACACAAGGTTTCCATCCTTTTCAAATCATGCGTTTAGTCCATTTAAATATCTTTAGTGAGATCACCAAGTAAAAAACACTATTTGAATCCATCTAATGTACCTCCTGACGTCCAAAATGAGTAGCAAGTGAGAGAATCAGTTGAATAGAGTTCATCTTTCCAATAGGAGAATTTTTTTTAATGTAGTCAATGCCTTCTTACTAAGAAAAAACTTTTTCTACCAAAACAATTTTATGTCTTTCAACAGTGGCTTCAAATGTGAATTTGGTCTTGTAGAGCCATCGACACTTTGCCATATTATTTCCTGGCGATCAAGGAACTAAATCCCATGTTTCATTCTTCATCAGGGAATTATACTTATCATCCATAACGTTCTCCCATTCAAGTTGACCATGTGCACCTACATATGTATCTGGATCACATGGCTCCAGTACATGCACCATTAAAGAAAAAATACCGAATTTTGTTTGACTTCTTGTCTTTCGTAAGTCATTGATATATCCTACATCGATGCTAGTAGCTTCAATTTTTTCGGTCACCCATTTGGGAATACAAATCCCCTTTGTTGAAGGAGTTCATGTACCAAGATCACCATTACTAGACTGAACATGGGTTCCCAAAGTTATGGTTGAATCTATTTCCGGAAGGTCGACAACAAGTCAATTCTGGTAAAGAAATTATCTATCTAGATGAGGGTCTTGTGAAGTAGTTAGTCAATCCAAAATTCTGTGGAATTTCCAAACAATCACTACTCGAAAAACCAAAAGAGGAATTGAACAAAGTGGCACCTGAGGTCTTCTCATCAAAGACAGTAAATTTTATGTAGATAATATCCTATTTGATGGGGTCAAACAACCTGTAGGCCTTGACTCTTCAAAGTATTCTATCATGATACAAACACTCTTCACATCCATTTTATTCCTTCTATCATCTAGAATGTGAGCCCATGTTATGCATCCAAAGGTTCGAAGATTTCCAACTGAGGGATTTTTTCCATTCCATTTCTCAACTATAGTCACATCCCATATAGTATAGTTGAAATAAAATGTAACAAATAGTTTGAGCAGTAGATAAATTATTCCCACTACTTAGTTGAACGACCTTTGGCCTAAAGAAAACAACGTACCATTTCTACCAATAATCATTTTTTTCTTTCTGCAACACCATTTTCATGAGGTGTGTAAGGTACATATCTCTACCAAGAGATATCACTCTATCAAAAGTAGCTTTCAAAATTATTTTCCACACATTTTTTTCGATTTTCTGATCTCAAACATTTCACAATTCAACCACATTGCTTTTCAGCTAATGCCCTAAATTCCTTCAACTTTTCAAAGATATAATCTTATTCTTCAAGAAATATGACCAAGTATACTCGAATAAGTAATCAATGAAGGTCAAAACATACATTGCACCAGTTAGTGATGGTTTTCTTAGGGAATATAAATCACTATGGTTCCAACTATGTCTTTATTCTCCAAGATTTCCATGTTTCAAAATAATCCTAGTGACACTTTTCAAGAATACACCCTTCACATACTCCATCGGGGGAACAACCTTAGGTAGTCCACAAACCATGTTATGTTTTACCATCAGTTTCAGGCTTCAAAAATTCAAAGGTATATTTGTTCATTACAAATTCTTCTTTGGTTGTTAGTCTGAGTTATGAGTGCAGTTGGTCTTGGATCTTTCTTGTGAAAGTCATAGAAATTATATAGTTTTTTCTTGGGGTGAATAAAAATCTTGATGAAAACCATAAATTTATTGTGCATATCCTTCACAACAAACCAATCTAGCCAAAATTCTACCTTCTTTCCATTCTAAGTTAGTTGGGGTACACACAAAAAATTGTAACTCAAACTAGGCACATGATACACATTAGTGATCACACCATTTTGACATTCAATATTGCCACAAGAAACATCAATAAGCACACAATCATCTTCTGCAAATATTTATTTTTCTATGGACTCACTTAACGAAAACAAAAAAAATATAAGCATATTTAGCCATATGATGGATGCAAATAGAGTCAACTAT
Source organism: Picea sitchensis (assembly GCA_010110895.2). Taxonomy (NCBI): domain Eukaryota; kingdom Viridiplantae; phylum Streptophyta; class Pinopsida; order Pinales; family Pinaceae; genus Picea; species Picea sitchensis. The sequence goes on from SNQJ01S0064615.1 coordinate 43,982, forward strand.
CCATTCACTCAAAGAAGTGTGAGCATTCAAGGCCCGAGAAGCACTAACAAAAAATGTATAGTTATTTCCCTTACCTTCTAAACTTCAGTGCTATATGTTATTTGATCTTATAGTCCACACATCTCCTTTAAGCCTCTTCACTTTCTCCTCTAGGTCCTTGGTTTTCTGCCAACGAGCCTTCATATGTTCTTATTTCCCACAATAATGGTAGGTCTTCTTGTTTCTACTTATCTTTGTCAAAGTATGATCACCGTAATTCTTCTTAATTGTCTGGTTGATACAATCACATTCTTTATTCTAGTTGCATTATCAACCTCTTTCTCTATAATTTTGTCAAACTTTTCCCTTCAGAAATGGGTTTGCTTCTTGACCTCAAGTTTCCCTTCATCAAGAAATGTTTTCTATGACCTAATAAACAAACAAACAAAAATAATCAAAGGAATAATCCTTACCATCATCTTTTTTCGAAGTCCAACTAGCATGGAACGTTGAACATAACACACCATAATGTGTCTTTAGATTCATCAGGATCAATTCTATGAGTTGAACATCTTTCTATTCTTCACATAGGACAAGTAATTGTCAATTCTTTTTTAGTGAGGATCTAGAGAGATCAAGCCTTTCTTTATGTACATAACCTGACTTTCATCAATTTTATCAGATAGAGTCTTCAAATTCTTCCAAGAAACATTTTGAAATTCAATCCCACTTGTATGAAAGTCAATCTCCTTAGATATTTAGGCGATTATGACTCCTACTTGACATCATCCTTAAAGTTCCCATCAATGACAATTTTTTGTTGATCATCCTTTAGATTTGGAACCATAGTTTTTGTAAACTGCCAAATTGTTTTATTCTTCAATAGTATTTTTGTATATTGTGTCCATATTCCATAATTATGGAAATTGATAATCATAATATCTTACTTGGAACACAAAACGAAAATTTATAGATCTAGTCCTATATTTAGTCTACAAGTCAAAACCCTAAGTCAATATACCAAACATATCCAACTTGTTAGCATACAAATGACATCCAAAGAGTCGTAAACAACATGATAGATCTCAAACCACTAGCTTTAATATTATGTTGGATAATTACAGGATTAGGTAGATCAAAGAGCTGGGTGTTTCGAGAAAAAGGTAGTGTCTAAAGACACGATTATAGAACTTAAGCACAAGTGATCATAGCTCAACATACATAGAAGTGTAAGAAGCCAAAAGACTTCCATACCCAACACATATCACATTATTTTTCATAGATCGTCCCATAAGGATATCTTATATGGCACCAAGATGTAACCAATTGCCTTGAAGTGAGGAAACAAAGTCCACTTAGATTGGTGATGACACATAAGAAAATATTTGAATAATGCCTTGTTCTATGCACTAGTTACTGCTTTGTTCTATGTTAAGCCCTAAATAGTGGCACATTACCCCTTAATTGGGGAATATTACATTAGTAATGTTATTTTATTTATGTTGGCTTGGGTCCATTAGTTGTAATTTTACCTCTTAGTCTCCTATATATACCAAGGAGACATTTTCATTTGGAATCGTCTTGTATTTGGAAATTTATGTGGTGTATAAGGAGGTTTCCCCCTCCAAGAGGCTTATTATCTGAAATTCTCTCTTTTTCAAGGCGTTGAGTACATATTCTGAGGTTTTTCTATGCTATCTTGGTATTTGGTTCTTAACATTTGGTATCAGAGCTCAAGGTCTTGGGGTTTCGCTGCTACATCTGAGACACTTTGGAATTTTCACTATAACTTTTTTTCTACGATGTTTCATAAGGAACCCCTTGGAGGATATTTAGTATATGGATCAAGGTACTATTGGAGTTTCCTTCATCTTCACGCGTACACCCATTTTTCCATGTTTCATGCTTAAAGAAGGTTATAGGTGACAAGATCCCAATTCAAACTATATTGCCAAAATTTGACGAGAAAGGAAAAATCATATTGGAGCCTGAAGCTATCACTGACATGAGAATTAACAAGATGAGGAATAGATCCATTTCAGAGTATCTCATTAAGTGGAGGAAACTACCTGCTGAAGATTCCACTTGGGAAGATGAGTCTTTTATACAAAAGCATCCAAAATTACTCAAGTGTTGCGGACAACACTTGTCTGAAGGGGAGGGGCATGTTAAGCCCTAAATAGTGGCACATTACCCCTTAATTGGGGCATATTACATTAGTAATGTTATTTTATTTATGTTGGCTTGGGTCCATTAGTTGTAATTTTACCTCATAGTCTCCTATATATACCAAGGAGAACTTTTCATTTGGAATCGTCTTCTATTTGGAAATTTATGTGGTGTATAAGGAGGTTGTCACCTCGAAGAGGATTTTTTTTTGAAATTCTATCTTTTTCAAGGTGTTGAGTACTTATTCTGAGGTTTTTCTATGCTATCTTGATATTTGGTTCTTAACATTCTAACTACTTAACAAGTGGAATGCTCAACTGATCACTCAATCAATTGTTGATTATGGACTGCCTGTCTCTAAAACATCCAAAGGTGTGATGAGACTACTTATCCTATTGTTCCAACAATTGCCAAATGAATGGTTACCAATGATAGGATTATATTTTCTAACTCCTATGAGGGGTTATCAATGATAGTGTTATCACTCCAAGAGTCACCCCTAGACTGCAAATGGGAGTAAGCTTAGTAACATACAAATTGATTTAATTTTAGTTTGAGTTCAGGGATAAACAAGACTTTAAAGAAAGGAAAAGACAACATATATCATTGCATATCAGTGATGGACCATTGGGCTATGGAGTCATAAAAAATCTGCTCATTGAAGGCATTTAATCTCCCTATTAGACAAAAGATTTGTATAATGATGAAGAGAAGAATAAGAGAATTAACATAAAGACGAATATTCACTAAGAATAGATCCTCTCTGCAAAGAGAATTTAGATGTGTTTGAACAGTAAACAATGATAAATAGGCAAGCTTACAACAGATCCTCTACTGCATCAAGAATCTATCAATCAAAGGCAAATTTTAATCCTTAAAATCAACAATACATTCAAACAACATGAATAATATAACAGAGTACATAGAAGACAAATATGATGAAACAATGCATATGAATCTTCAATAACATACAATTTACAGCTACATGCCCCTCTGGCTTACAAACTGAAATATACAGTCATAAACATTTCTCAAAACCCTCCTCCAATCTCCCCCCCTCCCCCTCCCCCCGATATCATTCCTCTGATGTCTTTATAATCAAAACCGTCCACCACTGCTAGGAGTGCGAGATGGCCTTCCTATCCTAGGATTATCCAGTGCCGTGTGTCTTCTATTGTCTGTCCCATTCCTTCTGTCATAAGGAAACTCGGGTCAGTATGGACTTGCAGGAGAAATTTCCATCTATGGTACTTCAGGCTGACCATTTTCTATCTCCTCGAATAGACCCTCCATGCTTCCATTTAAGGGGGTAGTTGGTTGTTCAACCACCAATCCTTATTTCATTAACTAATTTCTCCTTGGGATCGGGATGAGGCTTAATGCCTAGTTTGTTTCCATGCATTGCTCTTGGATTGGGCCCTATATAAGCACGTGATTGAGGAAGTTTCCAAGGGTGGTTTGGATCCACACCACTCTGACCCTTGCAATCCACCACCAACTTCCACGTACCTCTTTATCTATACCTTGGTTTTGATTGAGGGACCACTCTAAGATTTCAACGTTCGAGCACTTTCTGTCCCCGCAATGAAGTGTGGCCGTCGATCTTGTCGCAACCCACAATCTAGGAACGCCCTACTTTTGTTGCCACGCGTTGCTCTCGAATGAACCATACATCAGCACGTGATTGCAGAAGTTTCAAAAGGCAGTTTGGGTCCACACCGCTTTGACCTCCGCAATTCACCGGCACCAACTGTCACGTACCTCTTCCACTATACCACGGTTTTGATTGCGGGACCGCTCTAGAATTTTAACGTTCGAGCATGTTCCGTCCTCACAATGAAGTGTGGTGATCGATCTATTGCAATCTGTGATCTGGGTAACCCTGCTTTTTTATTGCCCCCGCTAAAATTTATCCATCTGCCAACTCCAGAATCCTTTTAACCATGTTTAGATATGGAGCCAATTTTGGCGTTTGGGAGCTTTGAATGCTGAGCAAGAATATCTCCCAGAGCACAATTTCCCGAATCTGACATGGTGGCATGACGTCATTGTGCTCTCACAGCTACTGATGGATGAGTGCCATGTGTCTTTGGTACTTTGGCACTCCGGGCTTCAGGAGTTTTGGATTCTGAAGCATGAAAAACTCTTGGAGTGGTACGAGCCCAGAGTGACATGGTAGCCTGAAATGAATGCTATACATCCTCGGCAGATAAGTGCCATGTGTTGAATTTAAAAACACCCATGGAGTTGTAGGGCCTGAAGCGACGTGTCATCCTAATGTCACTTCGAGACTTTGGTTCTTCGCGACTTCGGGATGTTTGGATGAAAATATCTCGCCGTAACTTTCTCCTGGTTGATGTTGCAACCTCTCGTTACTTCGACGCTTCGGGCATCAGGAGATTTTGAACGTGGGCATGAATATCTCCCGAAGTGACTTTCTCCCAGTTGACGTGGAAATATATCGTTACTTCAAGGCTTTGAGACTTCGGCACTTCAGGGCTTCTATCTGGTCGTTAATCCTTGCACGAATTTGAAACTCTGAATGCACGAGAGCCGTTAATTTGAACTGTAGATGGGATCTCCATCATTGAAAATTGAACCTATTTGTTTGCTCGTATTTCAAGCCCAAAATGGGCTGCTCTGAATGCTTCATTTTTCTCATAGTTTTTCACTGTGCATACAACATACTTGACCAGCCTGACTTTATCAACCAGAAGAGGAAAAACTTATAGGAAGGTATGCATAAAAGAGAGAGATAGGGAAGAGGTGTAGACCTAGGTCTTAACAACAACTACATATGACCCATGACAACTTTATGTGATAACATTGGCTCCACAGGGGATGGCATGCTCCCCGTGAGCTTCCAAGAACAAGCAGCTTCAATGTCTTATCCTAGGGCTATGGGGTCACTTATTCAAATATTAAAAGCAAACTGAAAACTGAAAATCTTGCACACGAGCTTAAGTATATAAAATACCCTACTCTAAATGAACTTTACAATGCTCAGGTGAAAACAAACTTCCACCATAGCCACCCAAACTATTTGGTAACATAATTCTTCTTTTCACTACATATGATCCATAAAAGGTAAGGGAAGTATGACAACATAATGAAAACATGTTTTGGAACACTGACAATACCTCCAAATGATGATAAGATGATTAATTTTGTAGGCTCCAATGCTTTTGGAAATTTCAACTCCATATATAACCCCACAGGGTCATAAAATTTATAATAAGGCATGCTAAACTGGTAAAAATTTACCTCCTTTATTTCATCATTGCTCACATGTTGTTTGATGTTCTCAGCATGTATAGGTGGATAAAGGATTGATGCAGGCTTTCTAATCCCAGATGATATATGCTCATTTATAAGTGTTGGACATGAGATAAGTTGCAGATTTAGCTCTTCATTTTCTCCTCCATGGCTCTCCCAAGAAGATATCAAAAAACTCTGCTCTTCATCATCTTCGTTGGGATATTCATCAAAAATTGGTTATTCTTGGTCAGTATTTGAAACAACTTCTTCATCATAAGCAAGGCTGCTAAAGACATATGTTTCAAGAAAAAAAATATCCTCTGCATTTTCTTCATAAGAGAGGCAAACAAAATCTTCCTTCAATTATGAAAAGCTAGGAAAAAATAGAGAGGAATATTCACTAGTTTTTTTAACTAACTTATCATTTAGCTCGGCTTCATAGTGAGGAGAAATATCCACTGTATTTTTATGATCAGAACTATCATTTGAATCTGCATCCAGTACCGAAGAACAAGAAGAAAGCGTCGATCCTTCACTGATTTCCTTGACTATGTTATCTTCTTTAACTTCACAGTCAGGAGAGCAACTTAATGCAGCTTGAACACTTTTCTCATATCATCACAACATTCTTCAAGAAGTTGTTCAGCTGAAAAATACTCTTTACAAAACGAATTGAAAGATGCATGAAAAAATGTCAAAGAGTTGATGCTTGCAACTGGAAGAGATCAACACCAATCACGAGCAATCCCTTATAATAAATACCTGAAAAGCTTAATATGAACATCTTCATGCACGATATGAAGTTGATGAATAAAATCATGAAAATCCAGCAAATGTTTAGCTGGTACCTCCCACTTCTCCTCAAAATTTAGGAAGGCTACTTTCCCATTTATCTCTACTAGGCACTAGATTAGGGAAACCAACAATCTTTGAAAAATCACAGAAAGCATACCTCTGAGCTAAAATATTGTCCATTTCAAACAAGTGGAGTCGTCAACAGATTTATGAACAATGGAGTTACCATGGTGAAAGATGAGCAGCCAAAACAATGTTTCTAGCTTCAGTTCACCATCTAAACCTGGATCCCTTCGTTGTCGTTCTCCCAGGGAAGATATATTCACTTCTTTCCCTGGCAATGGTGCCATTCATGTTATCACTCCAAGAGTCACCCCCAGACTGCAAATGGGAGTAAGCTTGGTAACATATAAATTTATTTAATTTTAGTTTGAGATCAAGTATCAACAAGACTTTAAAGAAAGGAAAAGACAACGGATATCACTGCAGATCAGTGATGGACCATTGGGCTATGGAGTCATAAACAGACTGCTCATTGAAGGCATTTAAGCTCCCTATCAGACAAAAGATTTGTATAATGATGAAGATAAGAATAAGAGAATTAACATAAAGACGAATATTCACTAAGCAAAGATCATCTCTGCAAAGAGAATTTAGATGTGTCTAAACAATAAACAATGATAAATAGGCAAGCTTACAATAGATCCTCTTCTACATCAAGAATCTATCAATCAGAGGAAAATTTTAATCCTTAAAATCAACAATACATTCAAACAAGATGAAGAATAGAACATAGTACATAGAAGACAAATCTGATGAAACAACTCATATGA
>SNQJ01S0064615.1:51066-81524 GCA_010110895.2 Picea sitchensis
TTATAATCAAAACCGTCCACCACTACTAGGAGTGCGAGTTGACCTTCCTATCCTAGGATTATCCAGTGATGTGTGTCTTCTCTTGTCTGCCATGTTCCTTCTGTCAGAAGGAAACTCGGGTCAGTATGGGCTTGCAGGAAAAACTTCCCTCTGTGGTACTTCGGGCTGACAGTTTTCTGTCTCCTCGACCAGACCCTCCATGCTTCCATTTAAGGGGGTAGTCGGTTGTTCAACCACCGGTCCTTCTTTCATTAACTGATTTATCCTTGGGATCAGGATGAGGCTTAACACCTAGTTTGTTTCCATGCGTTGCTCTTGGATTGGGCCTTATATAATCACATGATTGTGGAAGTTTCCAAGGGCGGTTTGGATCCATACCGCTCTGATCCTTGCAATCCACCACCAACTTCCACATACCTCTTTAGCTGTATCGCGGTTTCGATTGCGGGACCGCTCTAAGATTTTAGCGTTCGAGCACTTTTTTTCCCCGCAATGAAGTGTGGTCGTCGATCTTGTCGCAACCCACGATCTAGGAATGCCCTGCTTTTTTTTCCACACACTGATCTTGGATGGACCCTACATTAGCACGTGATTGCGAAAGTTTCCAAGGGAGGTTTGGGTCCACACCGCTTCAACCCTCGCAATTCACCACCAACTTCCACGTACCTCTTCCTCTATACCATGGTTTCGATTGCGGGACCGCTCTAGAATTACAACGTTCAAGCATGTTACATCCCTGCAATGAAGTTTGGTCATCAATCTGTTTCAATCTGCGATCTGGGTAACCCTTCTATTTTAGCGCCCTCGCTAAAATTTATCTGTCTGCCAACTTCAGAATCCTTTTAACCATGTTTAGAGATGGAGCCAATTTTGGCATTTGGGAGCTTTGAATGCTGAGCAAGAATATCTCCCAGAGGACGATCTCACGAATCTGACGTGGTGGCCTGACATCATTGTGTTGTCACAACTACTGATGGATGAGCGCCATGTGTCTTCGATACTTCGACACTTCGGGCTTTAGGAGTTTTGAATTGCGAAGCATGAAAAACTCCTGGAGTGCTATGGGATCGAAGTGACATGGTAGCCTGGAGTGAATGTTATGCGTCCTCAGTGGATAAGTGCCATGTGTTGAATTGAAAAACACCTATGGAGTAGTAGGGCCTGAAGCGACGTGTCAACTTGATGTCACTTCGGGACTTCGGGATGTTTGGATGAAAATCTCTCGAAGTAACTTTCTCTCGGTTGATGTGGAAGCCTCTCATTACTTCGACGCTTCGGGCTTCGAGAGCTTTTTAACGTGAGTATAAATATCTCCCAAAGTGACTTTCTCCCGGTTGACGTGGAAATCTCTCGTTAGTTCGGGACTTCGACACTTTGGGGCTTTTGTCTGGTCGTTAATCCTTGCACGACTTTGAAACTCCGAATGTACGAGAGTCGTTAATCTGAACTGCACATGGGATCTCCACCGTTGAAAATTGAACCTGTCTGTTTGCTCATATTTCAAGCCTGAAATGGTCTGCTCTGAATGCTGCATTTTTCTCATAGTTTTTCCATGTGCATACAACATACTTGATCGTCTTGAATTTATCAACCATAAGAGGAAAAACTTATAGAAAGGTATGCAAAAAAGAGAGAGACGAGACAGAGGTGTAGACCTAGGTCTTAACAACAACTACATATGACCCATTATAACTTTATGTGATAACAGATAGGATGAGACAAAAACAATGTACAATGCAATTTAATGGCACCCCTTATTTTAGAAAATTATCTAGTAAGATCATTATCCTTAATATGCAGGACAAATAAGTTTTTTTTACATAATTATGAAAATTTCTTGAAAGATAGATCTTATCATAGGTCACATTGAGGGTGACATTCAATGTGAATGCTTGTGATTTGGGGAAAATGCTTCCTCGACAACTATTCCACTTATTTTACTTAGATGAATATGTCTTATTATTTTCCACTTTTATACTTTCAATTCTCTACCTAATTGTTCCATGTACTTGGTTAGTTAAGTGACATCATCTCCTATTTACTTATATGAGATGGTAATTGCAATTTTCTCCCTTATTTACTTATCTGGATGGATGGTAATTGCAAGTTTCTCCCTTACATATAAGTATAGGAATTATAGTGAAGAAATCATTGTTTAAAAAAGATCATGGCGGCCATGCACATAAATGTTTGGAACAATGAAGGGCTTGATCTTTACATTTGAATAGTGTATTTGTGGATTACGTTGAGTTATAAAGGGATTTTATTCTCAACAAAGAGCCGGAGTTGCATTCATTATATCAAGACATTTAGGTGATTTTAATTATTGGATCTACTCAAATCATATCTACATTATCAAAAAAATAAATTAACTAGTTAAAATTACAAATCTTTTTATTATTTTTATTTTTAATAAAAAAACTTTTATTTTATATTTTATTTTTTCAAATTTTAACAACAAATACTAAATAACTGAACTTTACTGTAATTCTAATTGTTTATATTTGTAATCATATTTTCTCTAAATATTATATTTATTACTTTAATTAAAAATACACTTTTATAATATAATAATTTTATATCTATTAATTTAATTTTTAAAATACATTTTTATACTATAATAATGATCTTGGACACCTCTCTTAATATCTTTGTGTTCATGTATGTTGCCTTTATATATTTAATAACATTTTTTTTGCCATTATTTATAATTTCTACTTAATGACATGATGACAGACTATGACATTATTTTTAATTTCTAATTGGTATGACACTATTTTTAATTTCTACTTAGTATGACATTATACAAATTTCATGACATAACATTAAATTGCTCAATGACATGGTATGCCATTATTTTTAATTTCTACTTGGTATGACATTATACAAATTTTATGGTATAATGTTAAATTGCTTTGGTATACTATTAATTGAATAAAAGTTAATTAATCAATTTCATAAATAATATACGTGCATGGTTGGAAGAAGCCACTGTGATTTTCAAAAATAAAAATTTGGATGTCTTTCACTTATCTATATATTTAATGTCTATTTAATGTGGAGATTGGAGATTGGTTGTTTTACTATTTTAATTTACTAATCTTTGTATGTCATGGTCAAGTTAGATATTAAATTGGTGTATGAGACCTTCTTATTTGTGGGACAAGGATTCTTTTCACTCAAATATTTGATTACAAAAATCTAAGAATATGTACATAGTTTTCTGTATTTAAACCTTTAATCTCGAAAGAAAAAACATATATTCTTAACCATTAAACCCACTTAAATTGTAAACTTGTCTTTATTTTTCTTAATAAATATATTTACTTGTTTTAAAACAAAACTACATCGTATTTCTGTATAAAGTATTTCTGTATAAAGAAAGGAGAAAGGCCGTGACATTATAAGCATTCTTTGTTGAACCGGATTCAGTGTTTCAGGTTCATTCTGATAAACAACAACAATCCCATTGATAAACTCGCGGTCTATGATAGTTGTGAAGCATATATTTCCTAGTTGAAAAGGGTGATGTCTCTAGCAATAAGGAAATAAGTGACGAAGGAGTTATTTGATAGCGCCATGGATTACGGTCCACCTTCTGTGTTAAATGGCTCATGTTTGATTGATTCAACAACGGTCCACTTCCTCCTTGAAGTCATTGAACGGATGGTGCGACCGTTTTCAAACAAAATGTTCGGCCACGAAAATGGCATGTTGGACCCTGTGTCTTCCTGTACGCTACATTTGGAGCTCATTTCATACATCAATACAAGCTCTTGAACTCTTAACGAAAAATGATTTGTTATAATATTAGGTAAGTTCAATGTTTTGATTTGTTGGAAAAATGTAAATGAATGTCTCATGTGGACCACATGCGTCACATGATGCGTCACATGTATATGTATGTAGTTATGTTAGGAATGTGCATGCATGCATCTTTTTGTGAATAGATTGTGTAACTGGTTGATCTAATTATAATCAGTTAGTTTACTTATTTGAGAGATGCTATATATACGAGCATACCTATAGAGGTGAGAGAGCAATGTGTGTAGAGTGTGTGAACAAGACACAATATTGTAGAGTGTAGTTTGTGCGTAGAGAGGAGAGGATGGTTGTATGTCTGGGTTGGCTATTGTAATTCTCCTTTGAGTAATAAGAATACTGATTATTATTGCCCGTGGCTTTTTCCCGCATTGGGTTTCCACACAAATCATTGTGTCAATGGTGTGATTGTTGTTCTTGGTTTAATATTGCTTGTTGATTCTCTGGTTTTATGCTATGTTTTTCTTCTGCTGCCCAACAAGTGGTATCATAGTAGGTTGAGTAGGTGTCGCAGGTGAGCCAAGAGGAATTGTGTGTAGGTCTCCTATGAGCACAAGAACATTTGGACGTGCTTTTTGGCACGTAAAGACAAACAGACCAAGGTACTGAGGAGCCCGAATATTTTTTGAGAATTAGAAGATGTGATTGAGTGAGTTTCAAGTCACCAATGCAACCTAAACAGTGTTAGAAATGCGCCAACGCTCTCACACTTCATATCTCACACTTCATAAATAGAAATTTTTCCTACATTAACACACCCAATTCAAACACCACAAAGCACCAATAAATCGACACTCCCCATCCACACCCAGATCTAGCGCTCCCTTTCCACACTGACATGAGCACCGATCTAACAAATTAAAAGTTTTTTCGATTTGGTATGAAGTTTACAAGTTGAGGTGGATGATCGACTTTATTATATAAAATGGTGGAGGATCGACTTTGTCTTATTATGCATGGCATGGTCGTGATGTGAATGTTTAAAGTTAGAAACATTCAAGTGGATGTTTAAAAAGTGATTTTTTTTTTATGTGAGAAGGTGTTTTAAAAGGGGTTTTATTAAAAGGAGAAATATTATATATATATATATATATATATATATATAAAGATTTTTTAATTAAATAATTTGGGGTTTATATTATTATTCTTTTATATTTAAAAGGGTTTAGTTTTATAAGCATTGGTTTTGGAGTTGTTTTTGTTAATGGTGAAAGCGCAGAGTTCTAAGTTTGAGGTGGAGAATTCAGTGGAAAGAATAGCTTTGCACTATGGAAGCTCAAGATGTGGGATTTGGATCTGCTTGTGCAACAAGGATTGCAAAAGGTGTTGGCTAGAAAAACAAAGAAACCGACAAGCATGATAGATGGGGACTAGGAAGATCTGGATGCAAGAGCCCTTAGTACTATTTGTTTGCATCTCGCGGATGAAGTGTTGTTTAACATCATTGAAGAGAAGACAACAATAGGTTTGTGGAACAGACTGAAGAGTCTATATATGAAAAATTCCTTGACGAACATAATCTTCTTGAAGAGGTGGTTGTACAACTTGCGAATAAAAGAATGTATGAAAATTGTTGATCACTTGAATGCTTTCAATACTCTGATCTGTCAATTATCTAGTATGGATGAAATGTACGAAGATGAGGACAAGGCGGTTACACCACTGTGTTCGTTGCCTGAGTCTTGGGATCATCTGGTCACAACTATGTGGTTTAGCTCAACATATGTCATTGATTATGACATTGTTGTGAGAGCTTTGTTGTTTGAGGAGATGAGGAAATTATCTATTAAAGAAGCCTCAACAACAGAAGCAATGGTAGTCAGAGGTCGATCTACAGAAAGAGGGAAAAATCAGAGTGGTACATCAAGGTCTAAGTCAAAAGGAAAGAAGAGTAAGAAAAAATGTTGGTTCTGTGAAAAATCTGGGCATCTCAAGAAGGATTGCTGGAAAAGACAGAATGCATCAAGGAGGACTCCACAAAAGAAGAAAATGAAGCTAATGTAGCTTAAACAAGTTCAGGTTCCAATTCAAGTATGGTTGATGAGGTATTGTCTACTTGTGATGTTACACATCAACATCAACATTGGTTGTTAGATTCTGGTGCGTCCATCCATATGTGTCTTCATAGAAATTGGTTCTCAACTTACCAATCTATTGATGATGGTGTTGTTTTTATGGGAAATGATTTTTCTTGTAAAATTGTTGGAGTTGGTAGTGTATAGATTAAAATGCATGATAGTTCTATAAGAACATTAACAAATGTAAGGCATGTACCCGAACTTAGAAAGAACTTGATATCTTTGGGAGTTCTAGATTCTGTTGGTTACATATGTACAACTCAAGGTGGAGTACTGAAGGTGTCTAAAGGCATCTTAGAAATCATGAAGGCAAAGAGGGTCAGGAACCTTTATCAGCTTGAAGGAAGGACAAAAGTAAATCAAGTAGTGGTAGCATCTGAAGATGCAAGTGACTCTAGTATGGACTAAAGGTACGAAGATGAGGACAAGGCGGTTACACTACTGTGTTCATTGCCTGAGTCTTGGGATCATCTGGTCACAACTATGTGGTTTAGCTCAACATATTTCATTGATTATGACATTGTTGTGGGAGATTTGTTGTCTGAGGAGATGAGGAAAAGATCTATTAAAGAAGCCTCAACAACAGAAGCAATGGTAGTCAGAGGTCGATCTACAGAAAGAGGGAAAAATCAGAGAGGTACATCAAGGTCTAAGTCAAAAGGAAATAAGAGTAAGCATAAATGTTGGTTCTGTGGAAAATATGGGCATCTCAAGAAGGATTGTTGGAAAAGACAGAATGCATCAAGGATGACTCCACAAAAGAAGCAAAGGAAGCTAATGTAGCTTAAAAAATTTCAGGTTCCAGTTCAGGTATGGTTGATGAGGTATTGTCTACATGTGATGTTACACATCAACATCAGCATTGCTTGTTAGATTCTGGTGTGTCCATCCATATGTGTCTTCATAGAAATTGGTTCTCAACTTACCAATCTATTGATGATGGTGTTGTTTTTATGGGAAATGATTTTTCTTGTAAAATTGTTGGAGTTGGTAGTGTATAGATTAAAATGCATGATAGTTCTATAAGAACATTAACAAATGTAAGGCATGTACCCAAACTTAGAAAGAACTTGATATCTTTGGGAGTTCTAGATTATGTTGGTTACATATGTACAACTCAAGGTGAAGTATTGAAGGTGTCTAAAGGCATCTTAGAAATCATGAAGGCAAAGAGGGTCGGGAACCTTTATCAACTTGAAGGAAGGACAAAAGTAAATCAAGCAGTGGTAGCATCTGAAGATGCAAGTGACTCTGTTCGTTTATGGCATCAATGTTTGGGTCATATGAGTGAGAAAAAGATTAAGGTACTGGTTGATCATAAGTCACTTCCAAGTTTAAAGTTTCTAAATTTGAATTTCTACAAGTATTATGTCTTTGGAAAATGGTGTAGACAGAAGTTTAAAACAAGAAGGCATATAAGCAAAGGTATCCTTGATTATGTTCATTTAGATGTTTGGGGACCATCCCCTACAGTTTATTTTGGGGGATCGTCATATTTTGTAACATTTATAGATAATTACTCTAGAAAGGTTTGGGTCTATATACTTAAAAGAAAAGATGATGTATTTAATACTTTTAAGCAATTCAAAGCTTTGGTTGAAAAGAACATTGATAGGTCAATCAAGTGTTTGAGAATATATGATGAAGGTAGGTTCATATCCATGGAATTTGGAAAGTATTGTAAGGAAGTTGGGATCGAATAGGCATGTTTGGTAATGCCAAGTTGCAACAATAGTTGTGGACATAAGTGGTTGAGCTATCTGGTAAATCAGTCACCATCGATTGCAAAAGACATGAAGATTTAGGAAGAGGTATGGACAGGTCATCTGGTAATTACTCGAATGTGAAGTTATTCGTTTATGATGCTTATGTTTTTTATCGGCACTCTAAGTAGGACCCAGATCAAACAAGTAGATCTTTTATATGGTGATGATGTTAAGGGATGCAGACAATGTGATCCTATTATCCACAAAATCATCATGGAAACAAATGCAGTGTTTGATGAATCTCCTTTTATAAAATCAGACATAGTAAAAGATGAAAGGTCCAAAGCATGAATGGTAGCAGAAGGGTATTTGGAAGGTATTGATTTCCATAAAAGTCTCTCACCAATTGTTAAAATCTTGTTTCTATTCATTTTGTGTTAGCACTAGTTGTGTTAGTACAACTAGATGTTAAAATTGTTTTACATGGAGTTTTCTGGATAAGGGGATGTATTTGGAACAACCAGAATGGTTGTTTCAGAATCGCAACAGAATATTTTTTTGCAAACTCAAGAATCATTGTATGGCCTAAAGCATGTCAGGAAAATGGTACACGATGTTTGATTCCTTCATGGTGAGCCAAATTTTACAAGAAGTGAGTATAACCATTGTGTTTATGGTATATTCATTATTTTGGTGTTATATGTTATGCTTGTTGCAAACACAAGAATGGTTGAGGTCAACAGGTTGGCTCACTTGGTTAGAACGTTTGTTATGAAGGATCTAGGAGCAACAAAATAAATCTTGGGCATGGAAATACACAGAGATATGAAATATGGTAAGCTTGGTTATCACAACAAAAACATGTGGTGAAGATACTCAAAAAATTTGGTATGAATAATGTGAAACCGGTAAAATCCCTTTGGCTTTCCATTGTAATTTTTCTTCAGGTTTATGTCCTAATTGATGAAGAAGAAAAAGGTTATATGTCTTGAGTATTATATGCTAGTAGGAAATTTTGATGATTGCGATGGGAAATAACCAACATTTCACATGCAGTTGGTGTTGTCAATAGACACATTGATCCAGGTGGATATTGGTGGCCACCCACCTATTCCAACTGACTCCTCTTGGTAGTTTTTAGTTCAATGCGTTCTTATGTACTTCTTTTTTATTGTGGGTTCTACACTTCTGGGGTTTTCTGAATCCCTACACATATTTCAGATGGAGACTGGTGGCCTCCCACCTAATCCAACTGACTTATTTTGGATGTTTTCATGTCAGCACATCTTTATGTACTTCCACGGTCGTTTTGGGGCCGTAAACAATGTCTTTTTGGCTTGCCACAGTCAAACTGTAGAGTTCCAATCGGTCATCACACGCCTAAAACAGAGATCGTATGCACAAGTTACAACCCCAGGAAATTGAGGTACCAACTTATCCATCGGGGCCCACAAAACTTTTGGCGTTTCATGTCCTAGGGTTAGGTTTTTGGATGTCTAGGGTTTTGACATTCATGAATAATGTTAAAAATGCCTCTAAAGCCTCATTGTAATCATCCTGCTCAGAAATATGTGTGTAGCAGCCACATGTCTTCTCATAGATAGCTACCACCATTCGAGCAAGTTGTTTCAGTTCTGCAATTTTATAGTGTCAGCCTATTTCATTTATTCAATAGAAGATATTGTTCACTAGATATATGTGTTGTTCTTTGTATCTCCGTGTTTATTGTATTCAGTCTGTTAATCAGTTCATTCCGCTCCTAAATTTGGATCACACATGGCAAAACCCGGTGAAGAGCATGGAAATGGGTGCTTCAAACATAGAGACACAAGTATCACCTAGAATGGTTGCAGTGATTTAGTCTATGGTTATGATTCATAAGATTTGGATGAGAGGAGATCTACCTCAGGTTATACCTCATGTTATGTCTTGAAAGAATGCAAGGATCTATTGGGTAAGTTTGGACAGGTATAGGATCTGGTGTTCCGTGGTGGTCAAAGTGTTGTGCATTTGACTAATAGTCCAACGTATCAAAATGGGAAAAGTGCATCGGTTGATTAGATAGGTTACTGATGGAGGCAGAATGGTCTATACTGGAGTGAATCGTGCATACATGTTCACGTAACAGTACCATTAGAGAAGTTGTGGCGCTATGATGGTGTTTAGATTCTCTTGGCTTGCAGGAAAGGTGATGAATTAATTAAGGGCATGATATATCAGATAAATTGTTGTCAAGGTGGAGATTGTTGGAAACATGCCAACGAATTTCCCATGCGGTCACATGCCCATGCATGCAACTATGTTAGGAATGCGCATGTATCCACTCTTTTGTGAACATATTGTGTAACTAGTGTTTCTAATTATAATAAGTTATTCTAACTGTTTGAGAGATGTTATATATACACGCATACCCATAGAGGTGAGAGATCAATGTGTGTAGAGTGTGTGAGAAAGACACAATACTATAGAGTGCAATGTGTGCATAGAGATGATATGATGCTTGTATGCCTAGGTTGGCTATTGTAATTCTCCCTTCAGTAATAAGAATATTGATTATAATTGCTCGTGGTTTTTTCCCACATTGGGTTTCCACATAAATCACCGTGTCAATGGTGTGATTGTTGTTCTCGGTTTAATCTTTCTTGTTGATGCTCTGGTTTTATGCTCTGTTTTGTTTCCGCTTCCCAACATGATTGTTCAGCTAGAATTTCATTTAGTTGGTATATATAGTCTAAATGTTTTACGTTTTGGTTTTTTTTGGTGATATTTTTCGAGGATATTTGCCCGAAATTTGGTAAAAATTTGTTAGATCTATAGATTTGAAAAATTATTTCTATATAATTTGTGTGTCCAGAGGTTTTCTGACATGCCGAATCCGTTTCTACATTCAAAAATGGATTTTAAACAACAACAAAAAATGATTTTGTACAGATTTATGTCGTCCAATTTCGAAGAAAAAAACCAAAACATAGAACAATTTAGACAACAGATTGTTAGTAAACTATTGGTTGATAGAAGATAATCGCAGACAGAGACGTCAAAACGTATGGTCAATTGAACCATGAAAGACATTCGGGGATGTACTGCCCATATACACATCATATGCAATTGACACTTAAAGCGTCTGCCAAGACATGTAACGAAGGAGAGGTGGATAGTTTTTGAAAACAAGTCATAGACTAGACTTATACATGTTTCACGGTGGTTTTTGAAAACAAGGCGTAGACTTAGACAAATTTCACAGGAAGAGTGGGAGAGAGACGTACGAGAGTAGAGGTAGACGACTATTAATAACCAGCCTGCTGCACAAGCTTTAATGTTGCGGCGGCTAGTATATATACCGTCGGATTGTCTTGGTATATACGTCGGGATATATTCGACGGTGTATATACCACCTACTGCAACATTAAAGCCTGCGCAACAGGCTGGTTATTGATCGTCGAGGTAGACACGGACGAAAGTCCGCATGAAAAAAGGTGATCGTAGGGAAATGGAAGGACAACTGTCAAAAGTGGTTTTTAAATGATTAGATGCATGTACCTATGTGACGTCGTGGTAAGAAGAATTGCGAAACAATGACAGTTTTAGGGAAAATCTTTCTTCTTATATATGTCTTTAGTGTAATTATGTTGGGTTGTGACAATACATACCCTTGCAGTTACACTTGGAGGTTCTCCAACAATTGGCTCTCTGTATACCTGGAAATGCTTGAAATCTCTCCCCATAAAATATGGAATCCCGTTAAGTGCTCCATGAAACTTGTAAACCATTTCTCCATAGTTTCGCTGATCAATAAAGATATCACTTCCCCATCTCTCTAGTGTTGCATGTGTGATGTGTTTTTTTTCATCTTTCTCTATTCATTGAGTGTCTAGTTTGCAAGCTCGATTCCCAACAATCAATATCAAAGTCGAGGTTGTGGTGGTCTATAAGAGCCAAGGTCGAGTGGTTCGCACTAGTAGATGGAGAAGGGGGGCAAGCATAGCCGAGAGGGCTCACATACAAAAGAGAAAGCACTGAGCAGTGAGTACGTGTAGGAAAGTGTTGTTAAACCCTAGTCGTCGCTAGTCAGAGGGGGTGCCTGATGCATGCGCAGAGGATCGAGAAAGAGTTCGGTCAAGCGTTGTCTCACACAGAATAGATCATCGGTCTGCAAGCCGGGTTGAGCACGCGCGGAGGACCAAAGAAGTGATGTGAACTATGGCCCGCTGGAAAAAAACAAGGGGGAGGAGTCAGGAAAAGAACTGGGCATCGAACTTTGCTGCATATTGGGACTCGATGGCCTTGAGCAATAACCCCACCGCGACTATTGTTTTGGCTCTAGTTTCGAAGTTTCACCCCACTTTGTCTAGTTCTTGAATGCATACATTGT
Source organism: Picea sitchensis (assembly GCA_010110895.2). Taxonomy (NCBI): domain Eukaryota; kingdom Viridiplantae; phylum Streptophyta; class Pinopsida; order Pinales; family Pinaceae; genus Picea; species Picea sitchensis. Next base: position 63,045 of record SNQJ01S0064615.1, read on the forward strand.
TCCAGCAGGAGAAAAGACAAAAAACCAACAAGGGGAGTTCAGAAGAATTTTGGACGGCGAATCACCGGAATCAGGTTATTGGAGGACGAGTGAGAGAAACGATTGGTCTCGTAGGAGGGGGCTGGATACAACACCCAGCTCTGCACATTTCCAAAGTGCAGGATTTCGTTGGGCATGTCGACTTGAAATCAAGGTCGAGGTTTAACAAGGTACCATCACTTGACGTTTAGTTATGCAGTAGTTATGCTCTGTAATGAGGCCAAAGAGGTCGGTGCAGATGTGAAATCCCTGGTGTCTTTGAAGGGTGTCAGTGATACGCCATTAGGAGATGGATGATATTGATGTGACCTTCAATCGAGTAGTGGATGACGGAGCAATTGTTCCCGAAGAGATTTCTGAGCGGCCCTGGGGTCAATGTTATGGGAAGCTGGAGTGGTGCAGCAGATTCGAAGCGGTGACGGCTCATCTCTGGAAAACGTGAACAATGGCACTAGAAATGGAAGAGGATGAGCTCAAGATCGACCATGGGAGGATCCAATGGCAGTGATAGGTGAGAGGCATCTTGCATACGTGTTGAGAGGTGTGGGGCTATTTTCTGCATTTCTCACAACCCTTTTGGATTCTGGTGGGTAGCGGTTGTGGTGGCAACCGTGCTCGTGGCGACAGTGGCTATGGAGGGCAATTGAGATACTTGACAACAGATGACTTCTTTGGTTTCGTGAAATATGGTGGTGTTACCTACAACGGTTCCAATCCCAGAGCGGCTAGATATAGCGGGGCACCAACCCCTTCCAATGTGCGGGGCGGTGGTAGGTATGCGAAATGATATGGGCCTACGAAGCTATGTTTCGACCCCTTGCAATTATGCCCTGCGCACCTGGTGGCTAATGCAATGGAGGTTAGGCGTCGGAGGTTATCGAATACAATGTTCGAGGTGGAGTTATTTATATGTAAACTGACATACCACCATAAGACCTAGTTAGGCATGCGTATCTTGGTTTTGAAATGTCATCGGAAGTCTAAGCGACATAGGTGATAGGAGGGAGCATACGGTATTCTTGGATTATAAAGTTTTGTTGGCATTTCTTCCTGGTGAGCCAAATTTTATAAGAAGTGGGTATAACCATTGTGTTTATGGTATATTTGTTATCTGATATATGTTATGCTTGTAGCAAGCACAAGCATGGTTGAGATCAACAGGTTGACTCAGCGGGCCAGGTCGTTTGATATGAAGCATCTAGGAGTAGCGAAAACAAATCTTGAGCATGAAAATACACAAAAACAAAAAAGATGGTAAGCTTTGGTTATCACAACATAAGTATGTGGGGAAGATACTCATGAAATTTGGTATGGATAATGTGAAACCGGTAAGATTACTTTAGGTTTATGTCATAAGTAATGAAGAAGAAAAGGGTTATATGTCTTTTTGTGTCGTGCTAATAAAAAGTTTGATGTACATGATGAAATGGTCATATATTTCACATGCAGTTGATGTTGTTAGTGGACACATGACAAAACCGGGTAAAGAGTGTGGAAATGGGTGCTTCAGTATCTAAGAAACATGAGTATCACCTACAGTGGATGCAATGATTCAGTCTGTGGTTATGATGATTCAGAAGATTGGACAAGAGGAGTTCTACCTTAGGTTCGGGTTATTGATGGAGGTGGAGTGGTCCATACTGGAGCAAACTGTGCAAACATGTTCACGTAACCAATGTTGCTAGAGACATTGTGATGGTGTTTAGCTTCTCCTGGCTTGCAGAAAAGGTGATGTTTGATTTGTTGAGAAAGGTATCATGGAATTGTTGTCAAGGTGGAGATTGTAGGATTGTGACAATACATACCCTTGCAGTTACACTCAGAGGTTCTCAAGCATTTGGATTTCCATATGCGAGATCTTTGCTCATTAAATATGGAAGCTTGTGAGATGCTCCATGAGACTTGTAATCCATTTCTCCACAATTTGGTTGAACAATAAATATATCATTACTCCATCTCTCTATTGTTGTGTATGTTTGTTTTTCATTACTCCATCTCTCTATTGTTGTATGTTTGTTTTTTTATCTCTTCTTTGTTTATCTCAAAATTTGATTCATCATATATATATATATATATATATATATATATATATATATATATATATATATATATAATATTTATGGGATTACACTCAAGATCTAGACCTGCATGAGCAATAGTCGAGTCAATTAAGTTGACTCAATTAATTCTTTTGAATGCTAGTTAGATTTCCATGAATAAGAAACATTCAATAAGTAGGATTGTGAAACAAAGACAATAGTTTTAGGGAAAATCTTTCCAACTTGATTATTCAAAGCACACATATATGGAATTACATTTGAAATGGTTTAGGTTTGCATGAATTAAAAACATTCAATGGTTCAATCACATTTATAAATAAAACAGAAATTAAATGCCATTTAGTTTAATGTTAAACTATATTAGGTGTTAATATTATTTGAATGTCTAATTAATACCTAATTAAAGTTTAATGATTTTTCTAATTAATATTTTAATTAAACTTTAAGGTAAGGTTCAATTAATTGAATCGTATTTTAAATTTATTTAGATATAAATATCTAATTAAACTTCAAAGTATAGTTCAATTGATTTAACCATCAATCCAAATGATTAAAAGCCTTAGATTATATGTTCAAATTTAATTAAAACTTTAATGATTATTAATTGCTATTATAACCTATACTCCTATACTTGGAGGAGGTTCCCAACTCCTTTATAGCATACCACTAATTCATAATGAACCGATTCTAGACCACCACATATAGAACGCATAATGACATTAAAAAATTGTCGACAACTTATATGCATAACAACAACCTGCTTCATTCCTTCAATAGATTTCACTAGTCAAAACAAAACAAAACTTTAATACACACAAAGAATTAGTCCGACTACAAAACTCTTGTGATCACAGATCTCTATCTGGTGAGAGCCCAGACCCACATGCACTTATACCATGTTAAAGAATAAGAAAATATTACAACCACAACATAAAGAAAATATTACAACCACAACATAAAAGCAGAGAAGAAAGATAACACAAATAAACATGCAAAGCAATTATTTGTTAATCATCGTAACACATATATACAATAACTATGAAATAGTTAAAATGATTCTCCTTCCCACTAAATAATATTTTTTAGCAATTAAAACCACTCATTATTGTATATTCAGAGAATAAAACTCAATGAAAACAAACACCAACTTACTTTGCATTGTATTTTCCTCCTCATAATTATAGAGCAACTCATGCACTAGAGAGTAATTAGAAATTCAAATTTTGAAATTTTCCTAAAGATGTCGTTAATGAAAACAAACACAAAAAAAGAGTGGTTGTTTACTTCAATGCAATGTCGATTAAAAATACTTAATTCATAATAGTGTTGCAGCTTGTTTGTAATGTCCCTTACCAATGTTGTAATAAATTATGCCTATTGTTGTAGCGTTTTAATGGTTGTTTGGCTCAAGAATTTCGTCAAACAGTTGGATAGCCTATCAAATATCCACTATTTAAACCCATTTCTATTACTGCAGATTATTTTTGAGATAGAGTTGGTATCCAACATTTAGTTGACAAGACCAACTCCCCCTCTTAACAATTCTTTATGATGTTATGTTGTTTTAGGATGGTTGTTGGTTATGTGTTTCATGTATTTGCTGGTGTAGAGCTTTTTACAAACAATTTGCAGCACTTTGAAATATATTGAATGCACATAAAATATGACAGCAAATTAGAATGGTGGGACATAACCAAACAACAGAGAAAAGAGTACCAATATGATTATTTATTAAATCCTTATTTTACAACTTGGCACATCAACAAATAACTCACAAAATGTCTTGATAAGTCTTGGAAAAATATGGCAAAGCTTGGCTGAAGATGAAGACAGCATTGACGTTGTAGCAACAACTGCAAAACCCACGATTTTGTGGCCAGAATGACCTCTACCACCCAGAATTTGGCTTCCAGTGAATGTTCAAATCCCCAAGAGGTAAATCGACTCCTCCTTTACCAAACTCAACCCATCAATAGTATGTTTTTCCCCAGCTAAGTAATACGTTCCTCCCTGTCCAAGACAAGGCCCTTTCACAAGAAAGACTCGACCAACATTAAATATCTCATCCTTTCCTCAAGAAAAGCATCTGCCCAAGGATTGACATGGCTTGCACACAGTAAACTCGGCCCCTCAACAGAAAATCGATCCAACCAATGAGAAATGCGGCCCAACAAGGAGGAAACTCGTTCTCAATGAGAAAATATGACCCAGCCACTAAAGAAATTCTCCCAGCAAGAGATGAACTCAATCTTGGTAATTAACTTGTCCTCAACAAGGATAAACTCGGTCGCTTGGACAAGAAAACACAACTAGCAAACAAGGAACTCATCTCTACTCAATAACTCGGCCCTACATCAAGGATTTCGGTCTGTGACAAAGTTTCACAACAAAACCCTCTACAATTGAATAAGATGGATCTCCACAACAGTTAACACAAATGGAAATGGAAGACCTGGATGATCTCCCCTCCTAATGGCTAGGGTGGATCTCTCACCACCCAAACTTTATTGGCTAGGGTAGAATTTTTCACCATCTAAACCAATCCAAACTAGGGTTTACTCCAAAACCCCAAAGGCTCCAAAATCTCTCCAAATCAAATCAAGTGATCATCAACATAAAGAGAGGAAATGAGCCCCTATCTCTTCTTTATACCTCTTTCATATTTTTCTCCTCAAGTGACTTTTTAATTTATCTTTAATATTTTCTCTAAAATCACTTTTTTAATTTATTAAATTTTTTCACTCCAAAAAGTGTTTTATTTGACTTAACAAACATATTTGGGTATTGGTAGTCACTTTTCATCACCCCAACCTTTAGATATCTTTATTTCGATTCCAACGAGTTATTACACTAAGGTGTCATCTCCAGTAATTTGATTAAGATAACACCCTTAGTGATATTTAATTAAATTATGCTCAATAATACTCCCAAAATTACGGGAATAGTCGAAATGTTTCGGAATGGAAATTGACTGCACAAGAGTGATATCAATAATGAAAGATGATGAATGAGCCTAATTGGGAATCATATAACTCATATAAACCCTTTGAATTCATTGGTAATGTTAAACTACCCCTTTAATCATGCTAACCCAGTCTTTGAAAGTCATTTCCAATCATCGAAAAATGGGACCCAAAATGGGGACATTACAGTTCTCCCTTCCCAAAGATTAGTTGTTCTCAAGAAATGCCATCTCGGCCATAATATCAACAAGCTGCACCAAATTGAACCTAAGAGTGATCTCTGGGTCCCAAACCAATATGGAATAAGTGAAACACCCTCTGCTCAAAGTGTTGTCTTGCAAGGTACTAGCACAAGAGGCCTCCTAAATATTATCAGTAATTAGAGCAATCAGATACTGCAAAAACTCTTTTAACTCCTCAATGAATTGCTCCTCCAAAAAACCAATCCCATGCACTCCAATAGTAAACTCATGAAATTAAAACCTCCTCTCCTATGTATTAGTCATTGAACTGCTAAACAATGTAATCCTAGGGTCCCAAGCTAATCTCATAAAGGAACCACCATACTGACACTATGCCACTCTAATCATAATGGTTTGACCATCGTACCTAGACTGCATCCTCCTCTCCTAGAACCCCAAGATGAAATACCTATAAGTATTGAACCCACTACCACAAGTCATATCCTGCCACAATGTCTCAGTGAAGTCAAAGTCTGAAAATCCACTCTCGAACTCGATCCCGGGCATCAGAAAATAAAATTTGTCCTTCCATATAGCATGCACCCCATCATCTCTTCTCGAAGCGTCCCAAAAATTAAACGGACCAATCATATGAGTTCCTGGAACCCACATCCAAACTAGAAGTCCACTATGCCTCATACCAACTAACACCAATTGTGCTACATTGATCAACTCTGTGCCAACTAATTTGTACAACTCCTACCAAAATGTCTTGAGAAATGTGTTGTCTCGATCATGGTCAATGTACTCATGAAACCTATGGATCCTAAACGCCTCCCTAAAGAACCATTATGTTATTTGTGACGCCTCATTATCTGATGAAGTCCCTAAAATGTAATCCCTTCCATGCACCTCCAATAGACCTATACTGAAATTTGTTGACACTCTTTCCCACCTTTGTCCCAAAATGAGTGTAGACTTCCATAATCTTGCTGGATAGGTATGCTCATAATCATTCTTCTGACAAGTCATGCACTCCCTCACATGTCTCCACACATTGTCTTCGAGGCCCTTCCATGCAAACCTCTCTCTGATTTGCTGGTAAGTATGGAAGTACCCAGGATGCCCTGCCAAGGGTGTATCATGTGTATTCGTCATGATCTCCTTTTTAAGTGTGGACTAAGGGACAAGTATATGATACCTATGTAGTAAATGATATCATCCACCACTCTGTGCATGTCATCATGAATGTGACCCTCCATCAACTCGCAAGCAAACCAATCCTTGGAATATTCCACCAGAAGGTGGGACTTCCAATCGGTTGAAATCCTCGTGAGCCAATCCAATGTTTCATGTATCTCCTCCCGATGTGTCGATACATCTTTCATACTAATCACATGGCCACAATGTAAAGCATTTTTCATGCCAAGATCCTTGTCACTATTATGATGATAGCATGATTGAAGATCAATATCTAGAGAGTAATTTGTCCCCTATCTTAATATGATCTTTGTCATGCCCCATGTCTCATCTAAATATCTCAAATGATCCTCCCATGTTCTGTTGTATATGAAAAGATCATCAAAGAACACCAACATAAACCCTTGTAGCTATGGTGTGAAGATGGGGTTCATGCGAGATTGAAAGGAGGCAAGTATGTTGGTCAACCCCAATGGCATGACCAAGAAATTGTAGTGCCCATCATGACACCCAGAAGTAGTATGGTGACATTCCAATCAAAGATCAGTCCTCAAGGAGTATGTTACTCGATGGAACTCATCTATCTTGAACTTCTCTCCCTTGGACAATCCAAACTCAATGGTATGATCAAAGTCCCTGTCAAGAAGTCTCTCTAAAGGAATCGCCCCAGAATCCCATACCGATGTGTCCACGTCTTCAATATATCCATTCCCACAATAAGTGGGTGCATATACCTCCCTAATGGTTGGTCCACAAGGTATATGCCTAACACCCCCATCTACAGTTATGACTTGAGCCGTCAATGGGCTCCCCCAAAGAAGTAACTCATGATTTCCAAGATGCAGACTATGTGTATAATTAGAATTCTCTAAGCCTTACATCTCATCCAACCCATGCAAATCCGAATGCTCCTTGCACTCGACCATTACAAGAAGCTCCTTTATCGAACCATAAATACCACTAACATCCTCATGTGTCCTGACTACCATAGATGATTGAAATGATAAATAATGTGCCAAAATTAACTCCATATGAAGCTCATGTGTAATCTTCCCAACTTCCTCTTCATCATCCCTCATGCATGACCCCCTAGGAGCTAAATCAACATCCATGGGAAAATAATCCAGCACCAAATCCTCATCGTATTTGGGTGCTAATCCACCCTCATCATGTACTTCCAATAATTCAATCTAAGGTTCTATCAAACCTTCATCACAAAGTGAGGTCTTTGCTTCACCAACTACCTCAGATTTGAATTCCTCCTTCTTCTTCCCAACTGATAAGTGGTGCTCTAACAATTTTGTTAGATTCTTTTGATATTCTTGAGAAAATTGCAACAATTCTGCCAAGAGTTCCTGATTTATCTTCATCTTTCGTAAGCCACGAATGTACCAACAAAATATGAGAATATGCTTCGTGGTTTACCCCTTAGGCTAGGAGGAAAATACGCTCTGATACCACTGTAATGTCCCTTACAACTACTGTAATAAATTCTTCCTATTGCTATAGAATTTTAATGGTTGTTTGGATGATCATGAATTTTTTCAAACAGTTGGATGGCCTATCAAATATCCACTATTTAAACCTATTTATGTTACTATAGATTATTTTTGAGATAGAGTTGGTATCCAACATTTAGTTGACAAGCCCAACTCCCCCTCTTAATAGCCCTTTTTGTTGTTATCTTGTTTTAGGATGGTTATTGGTTATGTGTTTCATGTGTTTGTTGGTGTAGAGGTTTTTACAAACAATTTGCAGCACTTCGAAATATATTTAACACACATAAAATATGACAACAAACTAGAATGACAAGACTTAACCAAACAACAGAGAAAAGAGTACCAATCTGATTATTTATTAAACCCTTATTTTAGAACTTGGCACATCAACAAATAACTCACAAAATGTCTTGATACGTTTGGAAAAAGATGGAAAAGCTTGGCTAAAGATGAAGACAATATTGACTAGGCTTTAGCAACAACTACAAACCCCACGATTTTATGGCCAGAATGACCTCTACCACCCAGAATTTGGCTTCTGATGTTCATCTCCCCAAGAGGTAAATAGACTCCTCCTTTACCAAACTCGGCCCAACAATAATATGTTTCACCCCAGCTGAGTAATACGACCTTCCCTATCCAAGACATGACCCTTTCAAAAGAAAAACTAGGCCAACATTAGATATCTCAGCGTTTCCTCAAGAAAAGTGGTTTCCCAAGGATTGACACGATCTGCACACAATAAACTTGATCCCTCCACATAAAATCGATCCATCCAATGAGAAATTTGTCCCAACAAACTCGACCTCAATGAGAAAATAGGACCCAACCACTAAATAAATTATCCCAACAAGAGATGAAATCGATCTTGGTAATTAACTTTCCCTCAACAATGATAAACTCGGTCTCTTGGATAAGAAAACACAACCAAAAAACAAGGAACTCGCCTCTAATCAATAACTTGGCGCTGCAACAAGGATTTCGGTCTGTGGCCAAGCTCCACAACTAAACCCTTTGCAATTGAATAAGATGAATCTCCTCTACAATAGACACAAATGGAAGACCTATATTATCTCCCCTCCTGATGGCTAGGGTGGATCTCTCACCAATGAAACATTATTAGCTAGGGTGGAATCTTTCACCACCAAAACCAAACCAAACTAGGGTTTACTCCAAACCCCCAAAGGCTCCAAGAGCTCTCTAAATCAAATCAAATGATCATCAACATAATGAGAGGAAATGAGCCCATGTCTCTTCTTTATACCTCTTTCACCTTTTTCTCCTCAAGTGACCTTTTAATTCATCTTTAATATTTTCTCTAAAATCACTTTATTAATTTATTAGACCTTTTTACTCTAAAAAATGTTTTATTTGAATTTACAAACATATTCAGGTATTAGAAGTCACTTTTCATCACTCCAACCTTTAGATCACTTTATCTTGATTCCAACGAGCTATTACACTAAGGTATCATCTCTGGTAATTTGATTAAGATAACACCCTTAGTGAGATTGATTTAATTATGCTCAATAATACTCCCAAAATTACAAGAATAGTCAGAATGCTTCGGAACCAAAACTGACTACACAAGAGTGATCCCAATGATGAAAGATGATGAATGAACCTGATTGGGCATCATATAAGTTATCTAAACCCTCTTAATTCATTGGTAATGTTAAACTACCCCTCTGATCATGCTGACCCAGTCCTTGACAGTCATCTCCAATCGTCGAGCAATGGGACCCAAAAATGGGGACATGACATTGTTTGAGACATACCTTTTTGCAGATTATCACAGTTGCATAGAGTTGGAGCTAGATAACAGATATTTCCATGTCCCAACATAATAATATAGTTGGTGAAGCAAGCTTATACCAAGGAACAAAATATTTATTCTGACAGAGGAAAGTGCATCGACTTATATTCTCCCCACACTTTGAAGACAATATACAAATTTCTTTCTCCACAAACCTTTTTAGCAAGCATATCCAGTTAAAGTGATTGGAAGTTGGTGGGATGGTGAGAATACATTTCACAAACAACTTTGAAATGTTTATCTTGGAGACTAACTAAAAGAACCAACCAGGGATGTGGTAATTCTAGTTAGCATATTGTATAGCGAAAATACTACTCCCATCTACATCAACATTGGATTCCTCTCATATATTATGAATTCACCAGGGACCATGTTTAGTTGGGCATAAATCCTCTCGAGTAAAATAAATGTTTCCTTGAAATGTTTGGAAGGCCCCAAGGATCAATCTACATAGTTAACCATATGATTGTATTCTTATTGGATGCATTTTTGCAAAAAATGAGTATCCCAATATGTGTGAGATGTGGTAGCCATTGCTCCCACCACTCCCATTCCATAGCTACAAAATTACAAGTACTCAGAGCATTATAAGGTAGGGAAAGTTAACTTGGACGACTTCGTGTCTTTCACACAATTGTAAGGGGATTAAGCAGTACCCCTAATTCATGATTATTAGCATCATGTTCATGCATATAAAGACTCATTCTCTAGTATGACAATAGTTAAGAAACAATTAGAATGGTATGTAATTGATCTAGAGTAGAACAATGAAAAAATCAATGAGATCACAGAGTGGCAAGATAAATATAAGCCCATTCCAACCAATATACAACCACTCAACCACACTGATACATCTATGATAACCTCTAGCATGAGACACATCAAGTTCATTCTCCATTACAATTTGGAAGGCTTGGATGCTCTGTCACAAGACAATGCGGAATATTTGGTAGAAGCATTGGCAACATATTAACTACACCAAATTATAATGTTCTATAATGAGAATGGGCCTTTACCTCTCAACAATCTTGTGGAGTTAATGTGGTAGTACAGAAAGGAGAAAAAACAAGAATCCTTGCAAGTTATCTCTATAGTTGAAGCACCATTACCTCTCAACAACCTTGTGGATTTAATGTGGTAGTACAGAAAGGAGAAGAAACAAGAAGCCTTGTAAGTTATCTCCATAGTTGAAGCACCAAATACAACTAGGGAGCTTTTAATTGGCTACGCAGAAACAATTGGTGATAAATTTTACTTTATAAAGTCAACTAAGTCCAATGTGATATTTAATAGTTTTTGTGAATTACAATCAAAAGATGAAAGGATGAAGGGTATGTGGATAGTCAAGAAGGAAGGTGTAGAGTCATATTTTATAACTCCTTATCGGTCCCTCCCTATTTATTATTTTTTTGAAAATTTTGTTTTACTTTATAATGTCAACCAATTCCAATGTAATATTTAATAGTTTTTTTGAATTACAATCAAAAGATGAAAGGATGAAGGGTATGTGGACAATCAAGAAGGAAGGTGAAGAGTCATATTTTATAACTCCTTATCGATCCTTTCCTATTTTTACTTTTTTTGAAATTTTTTTAAGGGTCTTGTTTTTGGCATTGCAAGATTTCTTCATATGTTAATAAAGTGGTTACAATTAGCTAGTTTTATATACACTTGCAAATCTAGACTTGGTGCTGGATTACTCCCACCTCTCCCAACTCTCTTGTTCTTGTGGATTTGATCTTTGTATCATGTAGATGATTATCTTGTTGCTTTGTTTATGTTGATTTTTACGTCTAAAGCAATTAATTAGATTAGTGTTCGTTTACTTATAAACCATTAGCGCAATAACTACATATAAAGGATCACTGAAATAATAACATTCACATCATACATAATATTTACCCCGGGAAAACCCTCTAGGGAAAAAACCTAGCAAACTTCCTCAATATAGATTCACCAACCAAGAAAAATGCATCTCTCCAAGGGAGAACTAACAAAGCAAAAGATCCTCCTCTAACCCTTGACTAGGGAAGAGTAGCACACCACATAACCAAGATATACCCAAGTGATAAACCAAGAACCTCCACAACGTCACCTGCTAGTTGTAGTAGCATCTCCCTTTGAGACTTGTGCACTTCCTCTTCTTAGCTACAAAGCTAGTGTGTGTGTACAAATGAGGTGTTGACCTCCTTTATAAATAGTAGTATGGCCAGCCTAAAATTAGGTTTGAGCCGACCTAAAATTAGGTTTGAGCCGACCTGTCACTTTACCCTTTTATTTTTCATTTTACTTGTCAAGGCACAATAGGGCTGAATTTTACAAAGGAACAATAGGGTCGTCTTAACAAATATAGTATAATAATATTCTTAGGGTTTTGTCTTGGTCAAGTATAGTAAGAATATATTCCGAAGCTACTCAAAATCCAACTCTCCCTCTTAGCACGGAAAGTATTATTCTCATCACAATCATCATCACTACTTATGCGCTTCTGTATACTTGGTCATTGTCTTATTGTTAATCACAGATCTATATATCATAGGAAGTTATGCACTTTCTCTGGAGTAGCATACCAACCTTTGTTGGAGTAGCATACCAACTTTCGTTGGAGTAGCATACCAACCTACGTTGGGGTAATATACCAGCCTACGTTGGAGTAGCATACCAACCTGTGTTGGGGTAGTGTACCAGCCTGCGTTGGAGTACCAACCTACGCTAGGTAGAATATCAACCTACATTAGAGTACCAACCTGCACAGGGGTAGCGTACTAGCCTGTGTTGGAGTACCAACCTATGCTTTAGTAGCATACCAACCTACATTAGAGTACCAACCTATGTTGCAATAGCATACCAACCTGCACTAGGGTAGCATACCAACCTGCGTTGGAGTACCAACCTATGATGGGGTAGCATACCAACCTGCGTTGGATTACCAACTTGCATTGGGGTAGCATACCAGCCTGCGTTGGAGTACCAACCTACGCTAGGGTAGCATACCAGCCTGCATTGGAGTACCAACATACGTTGGGGTAGCGTACCAACCTGCATTGGAGTACCAACCTATGTTGAAGTAGCTCCCGTTACTGGGGATCTCATCACTTCCCTCTACTGGGGAACACATCACTTCCTGCTAATGGGGAACACATCACTTCCCTCTCATGAGGGAAAAACTTTCTCGAACACACCAAGCTTGTCTATGAAGTATTCAAACTTCACTCTCAACAGAGGATTAGTCAACACATATTCTACCTGCTCATTGGTAGAAAGATACTGGATCTTTACTGCTCCCTTATGTATCATCTCTCGGATATAGTGGTACTTGATCTCGATATTCTTGGACTTTTCATGACACATTGGGTTCACCGACAACTTTATGCAACTCTAGTTGTCATAAAAGATACAGGTTTCCTCCAACTCAAGATCAAACAATTTTGAAATCAACTTCTGAAGCCACACTACTTCGCCACAATGTGCCCATGTTTCTTCATACTCTGTCTTTGTGGAACTGAGTGCCATACATGTCTGCTTCTCACTGACCCACGAGATCACAATTGTCCCCATACTAAAGAAACATCCAGATGTACTTTTCTAGTCTATGACACTGCCTTCCCAATCTGAATCTGTGTATCCCTTCAATCTTATCTCACAATCCGAGATATATCTAAGTCCATAATTGATTATACCCTTTAGGTACCTCATCACATGTTTTTCCATAACCAGGTGAACATGTCTAGGCTCAATCATGCACTGACTCAATTTGTTCACTGCAAAACATATATATGTTCTCATGTTCTTCAAATATGTCGACGAACCAAATTTTCACATCACATTGTACCAAACTGGTACACTTGCTTAGTTGCAACTCAATATTCACAATCATGTGTTGGCTCTATGTGCTTTCTACAAAGCACTATATGTCTCACTATCTGAGGGTATATCGTCTACTCTCTATGAAACTGTTCCTTTTGGAACTGGGACTCTGCACCTATAGCTGCTTTTTCTGAAACTGAGAATGACTGCTCCATTCTCACTATAGATGATGAACTCTGAGAGTAGTTCCTCTACTCCATCATGATAACAGATTCATTTGCTCCCTCCGAATCTTGACATATTTTAATGGATCATGGTTGTTCTATATATACTTATTTTTATTACTAGAGCAAGTGTCTCATCATAGTATTCTCCCTCTTGCTGGGAGAATCCTCTGAACATAAATCAGGCTTTGTACATCTCTATGAATGGTCCTAGGGAGGATGCTCCTCCTTACTTGATCATGAGGGATGAATCCCTCTGAACTCTAGCTCCTTCTGAGATGGTACTTGGTAGGTTTTCCTACCTCACCACTGGTGGAGCCATCTTCTCCTCATGATATGGTTCGTCAATGCTATATGGATTTGTATCCTGCAAAGTGTCACAAGACCATGTTGGTCTCTTCCTAGTTACTACAATGATTCTGGGTAGGCCCTTCTAGTTCTACTAACTCTTCCTGATGATACGAAGAGTGATCAATTGCACCAGAGGGATTTGTTTGGTCATATTTGTATCCTTCTACTCCTTACAATCAATCTCCATATGAGATGCTTTGTATCTTTCAAAAGTACCCTTCTTCGTCTTCTTCTTCTTTGGTACATGTATGTATACGGTAGTGTATACAACTTCTTATCTGGATATTTTGCTCCATGTCTCAAACTAGAGATCATCTAATATGTTGTCTCCTACAACCGTCACTATAGCTTCCCTTAGGGTTATCACCTGTGACCTGCCCAGAACAAGATCAACTAGGGAGAAACAATAGACAAGAATAACACTCTTTATAATAATAATAAAAACAATAGCGAGAAAAATTGTCATAGTAGATCCTTTAGAACTATCACTTGAGACCTGCCTGGAACAAGATATAAAAACAAGAGATACAATAATAAGAAATGAGAGAAACACTCTTCTAGTGTTAGGATCAATCATTCCTCCATGGTAACCTAGAAACAAAACAAGAAGTTTCTCCTAGAGGAGATGTTAGTTATATCTAGTAAATAATTACAATAAGCATTTATCTCAATAGTGCTCACATGCTACCAAGTATTCAATAGTCAAACTTTTCAAAGATTGTTATCGCAACTATAGTGTTTACTTGTAATGTGGCAGTTATCAAACTTGATATGTGCAAATTTGAATCTTATCAATTTAATCAATCAAACCTGGAACCTGGAGTATCGTCCTCAAATATGAGTGTATTGCTTTTCTTCTGAGTCTCCTTCACTCAAGATGACAAGTATTATCTTCAACCTGTCCTCTGTACTAAGATGATATGCTTTCTTGACAGAAATCTAAGTTAGAGAATAAACTCTATAATCTCAACCTTAATCAATCTAATACTTTGACTTTAATTTTTACCAATGTTTAGTATGATAGTCATAACTTCAACAAATCAAAATACAACCTAGATGTTCATAATAATGCCATAACAAATAGAGGCATATCAAAATAATCAAACCTGGGGTGCATTGTTCCTATGAATGTGATGGATTTGAGATCCTTCTGGATATACGATTGTCAAAAGATCCCTTCTCCTACAAATACCCTTAAGATAATGATATAGTTTAAATATATGTAAGTACATACCTTTGATAGTATCATCAAGTAGTGGCACCATCTAGTAGCAACGACAAGCAATAACAAACCTTTAAAACTTCAAAGGTGCTTCAACTTGTAATCTAAAGGTAGTTGGAGATTTTCTAGGGTAAGGCACACTAGGACAATAAAAAATCAGTCCCAACACTTCACAAAAAATTTCACTGCAACTGGCACATCAACTACAACTCCAACTGTAAATTTACGGTTTTCTGAGGAAACCCTAATTTCTCAAACTGGAGATTTTGGAATTATGATCCAGGGACTAGATGCACCCTCCTAGGGAGATCTCCTAGATGGTCTTGATTTTCTCAACGTCCTTCAACTATAGATTCTAACCTTGTACAATATCTACTGCAAAAAAATATTAAGAAAAAGAACAGAAATAATACAATGGAAAATACAAACATTACACATAGATTTTTCCCCTGGAAACCCAAATCGGGAAAACTAACATATTATATATTCATTCATGTGTTATACATTGTTTACAATACAATATAGATATAGGAGACAACGACATCCAAAATCCTAACCCAATGACTTAGATTAGTCCAAAACCCTAATTCCTTAACTGGAAATAGAAAACCATAGGCAAAAAACCATGTGCCAAAAAACCACCTAAATACGTGACATGTTTCCTGAGGCAGGTGACATGTTTCCCAAGGCAGGTGAAACTATTGCTCGTACAAAGAATATAACAAATACCCAACATCAACAAGGTGGATGATGTCACCTTTTAGGGTTTATGCAGAAACCCTAATTTCTGAAATTTGTCCAAAACTGAAAATAATTCTAAGGAAAAGGTGCGCTAGGTTTAGGAGAGTCTTCCTATGGTCTTAGCTTCTTCAATGAGTTCTTTTTTGCTATGGAAATTCATTCTTTCAGGCCCGCTCTGAAACCATGCTAATTTTTACGTTTTAAGCACTTAATTAGATTAGTGTTATTTTACTTATAAACCATTAACACAATAACTGCATATAAAGGATCACTGAAAGAATAACATTCACAACATACACAAGATTTACCCTGGAAAAACCCTCTAGGGGAAAAACCCAACAAACTTCCTCAATATAGATTCACCAACCAAGAACAATGCCTCTCTCCAAGAGAGAACTAACAAAGAAGAAGATCCTCCTCTAACGCTTCACCATGGAAGAGTAGCGCACCACATAACCAAGATATACCCCAAGTGATAAACCAAGAACCCCCACAACGTCACCTCCTAGTTGCAGTAGAATCTCCTTCTGAGACTTGCACACTTCCTCTTCTTAGCTACATAGCTAGTGTGTGTGTACAAATGAGGTGCTGACCTCCTTTATAAATAGTAGTCTAGCCTGCCTAAAATTAGTTCTGGGTCGACCTGTCACTTTACCCTTTTATTTTTCATTTTACTTGTCAAGGCACAATAGGGTTGACTTTTACAAAGGCACAATAGGGACGTCTTAACAAATATAATATAATAATATTCTTAGGTTTGTCTTGGTCAAGTATAGTAATAATATCTTTCGAAGCTACTCAAAGTCCAAAAGTTTATTGCTCACTTATTCTTTGTGTGTTAACATTTGATTTGAATCATGGAGTCTTTAAGTACTGTGTATATGAGAAATACCAACTTTATTATTTTATTGTCAACTATCCCCTTTTTTACTTAGACATCCTAAACTTTAGGCAAGTTGTTACCACAACTCATGCATGGACACATATTTAATACACTTAAAACATAGTTACCAACTTAACTAGAACTCTATAGTCGATCCACAATGTTTCCACATTATTTTTTTAAATACTTGTTTTTCATGTATTTCATAATTTTCTAATTTTTTATTTTTATTTTTTATTCAACGATGCTTTTAGTCATTTTTCCATTCTCCTTTCAATCTTATAAATATTTTTTTCCATTTACTTTTTTGAAATTATGATTTTTCATGTAATTGTGTCTCCTTAATTGATTTATTGTTCCATACTTTTAAAATGTAGCAAAAAACATCATTTTTAACACATTGTTCATCGTTACTTCAATACATAGAAAATGATTGTACTAAAATAACACTATTTTTGAATATTTAGAAAACAAATATAATTAAAATTTCTTTTGATAAATTAAAAACATAAAAAACTAAGAAAAAAAAACAATTAAAATTAATAAGGATGTATGAGAACGTTATTGCTAAGTTTAAAAACACCGAGGGCTAGTCAAAATAGATTAACTGCAATATTGGAGTCAAACAAGGTTGTCCCTTGTCCCCTACCCTTTTTGGCATATACATTGATAAGTTAGAAGAATGCTTGGAAAAAACAGGTTGTGTCGGCCCTACTCTCACTGGTATAGTCATGAATCTTCTTCTTTATGCCGATGATATCTTTCTTATGGAAAGGAGTCCCCATGATCTTGAAAACCAAGTAAGAATCCTCAAGGACTTTTGCTCCAATATGGGTATGACTGTTAATATTGATAAGACTAAGGTCATGATTATTAAATCTAATAAGATCTCGTATGATACCTTTGTACATGACACCAACAACTTGGAGGAAGTGACTTCATACAAATATCTTGGAATTGATATTCACCACAAGCTCAATTGGAATTATAGCATTGAGAAAAGGATTATTGGGGGATGGAAATCTTATTATGGGCTTGAAAACAATTGTAAATCAGCTGATCTTTGGAGTTGGGATAAGAAGAAACTCCTCTTTGAGACTCTTGTTACACCTATTATTCTTTATGGATGTGAAGTCTCGGGTTGTAGTATCTCTCATGAATCCTGGAGAAAGATAGAGAAAATACAAAAGAATTTTATAACCTATAATCTCAAAATTAAAGGAAATACACCCTATCCCATCCTCCTTGTAGAAACAAGCCTCTCCCCGATTGAGAGCATGGCTATGACTAGATAAATAATGTACAAGAACAAGTTAAACAACATGGAAGATAAGAGGCTACCTAAAATTGCTTCAAAATCAAGTCATAACCACCATCGACTCAAGCGAGGATGGCATAAATACGCCCAGTCTTGGCTAAACTATTGGGGAATCATGGAAGAAACCATTTTGCAGAATAAAGATACTATTAAAAAAAACGTCAAATCAAAATTT
>SNQJ01S0064616.1:0-12581 GCA_010110895.2 Picea sitchensis
GTAATCTGGTCTTCCAAAGATTGAATCCTTGACTGAAGTATCAGACCATCAACATAATATCGCTCTAACTAGGAATTGCATTGATCACAGGGTGACTGTGTGGGTTTAGACAGAGCAGGCGAGGTTTTGGGAAAATGACCGAGGGTTTCACAAGGCAACTTAATGCCTGGGTAGTTAGGGTCGTCCTTTAGGAAGGGGGTAGTTTTGATACAAAATCATATGAGGGTTCGGCACACAAACCTTACGAGTAGGCGTACTCATTGGCCAAGAAATGCTCAACTTCCGAATCGGAGTCCTCACTCAAAATGATAGGGTTTGGCTCAACAGGGGGTTTTGGCTTGTTCCTTGCCATTCGTGAAATCAATCGTGCATTCCTTTTCCCTTTGGTGTTTGCAACAAGGTTTTCCTTGAGTTTTTTTCTCATAGGCTTTGTAATGGCTTCTGCACTCTTAGCTACAGTGTCGGGTAAGTCGATAGGGGGGTCGACCGAGGGTTTAGGCAGTAAGAAATGCAAGGGTAGAGGCGGTTTAGCCTTAGTCTCAGCTACCACAGGTTTATCAACCTGTATAGGGTCGATGTCCTCAAAGCCATTACGGGAAATGAAAGCCTTCCAAGTATCACCAAGCAAATTCAAATGATAAACAACGATGAGCTTAATAAGCCCATGATGAAACAGCATGTTGTCAGCCCTGTCCCTTTTATACTTTTTGGACATTTTATACAGGCTCCGATGAAAATAGAACGACATGTTTAGAGGATACCCTATAAAAACCATTAATAGACGCAGGTGGTAGAGGAACACAAACCGTATCGACCTTCATAGGTCACAAACTGCTTGATTATCATTAATAAATCGTGCCATCATTGTTTAAGCATAGTTACGGGCATACCTCTATCACAGGAGGTGATTTTGCGTGATTGAAACAACAATGTCCACGACACTTCCTCGACCCTGCAATTCTTAAACCAACACTGTCCAAAGGTAGGTAACCCCGTGGCTGAGTTGATAAACTGTTCATCAATTTCTAATTGTATATCACCGACCTTGGCTCAACAACCATCGAAGGTCATGGAAAACTGTCGAGCTACGCAAAGGTTAAAACCCTCAAAACATTTCATGAAGGTAAGCCATCCACTGTCTGCCAAATCTTGGCGGGCATTGTCAAACATCAACAGGGCTTTACTGCCATTGGGTTCAACTTGCACGACTGGTTCCATGAAGCATAATACATGGTAAGGGAAGGGTTTGAATCACCAACACACACAGGAGCAGAGTTACCCGAACCAACAACAATGACCGAGCAAAAGGGGTAAGCATTAATGCGAGCATGCGAAGGTGGTGGAGTCTGCCATGCAAAATATTGATTATCCAAGTACAACCGCCAAATTTCATAGCTGTTCACTCCATAATAATAGTTCAACCATTAAAGGCATGTGTAAAACCAATGAAATCCAATGGTGTATACCAATGCGCGCATGTTATACCATAATGTTAAACAATTCGACATATAAATCAACTATGCGCCAATGTATTAAATCATATAATCAAAGGTTCAACCAAGGTGCCAAACGGAATTCATATAATCGACAAGCCAACAGTTATGAAAAGATTATCATAAGGATTATATCATATGTATATAAAAAATTTAATCAAACCCCTACGTATTTCATAGAATCAATGACCAGGCAAGTCATAAAATGCAAATCCAAATGCTCAATTCTTTACAAACTCAATAAAACCAAGTTATACAATCAATCAAAGTATGAGAACCGATCAAAGGATATTGTCAGTCGTGTAATGATCAATAAAGGGTAAGCGCAATAGGCATAATGACAACAGAAACATCCACAGTTCAGATAATGATCGAAAAACAACTTCCAAGGGAGAAGTTTTCACGCTTACAGTCGTGAAAACTTAACGAAAACAAGTGTATAAATGTCGCAAAAAATCAAAATGACGTTAATTTGAAATATGCGACAAAAACTTGATGTTCGAAAGACATAGGTGTAGGCAGCTTATAGGATCATAGGAAAAAGGCAAATTGGCTGCCAACACCTAGCAATATGAAATTCCCTCACTATCCTCCTAATAGTCTATGAGATTCTGCAATGATCTCATCTCATTTCCCTCTTGGCAATTGGGAATTTTTGTTTTTCCCTCTTGGCAGTCCATGCACACATGGTAGTCTCTGAGATCTTTAGTTGATCTCAGTTCATCCTCAATATCGCTGAGGTTCCCCCCAGCCTCTGGTTCCCATACCTGAACCATTTCCTCTTCATCATCCCTGGGGCTTTCAACATTCCTTAGCCACATTCTCAACAGCCTCCGGTGTCTTCTGGCCAAAAATTCCTTGACTGGCCATTTTGCCTTCATCTTCATGGGCCATTCATACACCCATATTGACTTTTCATCCTGCTGCATCTGCAATGCAAGCTTATCCATTCTCACTTTGATCTTGGCGAGCTCTTTATCCATCTCAGCCTTGCTCTGCTGTTGATGGATCTTCCTTCCATCGTGTGCATGGATTTCAGTAGCCATCTCCCTACTCTTGTATGCCCTTTTGGAAAACTCATTGTTGTAACTCTACAACTGAGAGCTTCCAGCCTCTCCTACAGTCCTCTTGACTGTTTATTTGACTACCGCACAGTTTCAACAATCTCCATAGAGTTCGAATACTCTATCTCCTTCTGCCTATCTCTGCAAGCTGCCTATGATACCAAACTAATGTGTACCGGAGTATTCTCTTTCCCTTCTCTACTCTTCCTCCTTCTGTCTGCAGTATACAAATAGAAAGTGTCTCTGATACCACTCTAACACAGCACACCCTGCCTCAGCAGGTTCTGCACAACCTCCCGATCTTAGGATCATTCTATCCTTCGAATCCGCAGAACCGAAATGGTTCTTTCGGCCTTCCTTGAGGCCTCAAGAACCCGATCCACAGGTCCTTATACGAAAACTCTACTTGCACAAACATGTGTCGGGCATGAGCTTCTACCTCCACGTGGCCACCAACAATGACCTTCCACATGGCCTCCAACACGACTGCAACCTTTTTCCGGAAAAGGAAATTTCGGGCTTCGCGGTTTCGCGAACCCAGATGTCGAGAGTTCTAGCTCCTCGATCCTCCGAAACCCGAAATGCCTAAATACAAAAATCCTGGTCTTTCTAACTGTGTCCTCCATGATCACAGCCTTTCTTTCGGAACTTCAAGGTTTCCAACGCCGAAATGCTCTGATACCTTGTCTTCAGGATTCCTGAAATGTCAAACCTTGGTATGTCGAAATATGAAATCTTGAGACCACAACCCTATTCCAACAATATGTCATGTTTCATAACTTCGGGACTTTCAACGTCAAGTTCCCCGACTCCTTGTCCTCGGGACTTCTGAAATTCTGATCCCCGGTATGCTGAAATCTGATCCTATCTCGTGACCCAACAATACTCCTCCTGTGCTTTCGGGAATTTGCGTTCCAGAAATTCGCAAATCCTGGCACAACAATTCCTTGTTATCTCATACTTCTCGTATCCGAAATACCGAAGTACCGAAATCTTGAAACTCCGGTCCTCCTTCTCCTGAGCAAGATCAACGGCTGTGAGCCTCCCTGATCCAACGACTCAGATCCTTTCAGGATTCTATGGGTCAAGAGTTTTGAACCCTTACCCCTGCATCTTCTGGTAGCCAAAATACCAAAATTCTCCCATCAGGGATTTTCCCGAAACCTTGTCCTTGTGCACTTTTCGGGAATTTGGGATTCACAATTTCATGAATCCTCCATGACAATGTTCGCTCCTTCGACCTCCTAGTATCTAAAACCTCGATATGCCGAAATGATAAATTTTCTTCTCCGAAAGCAAGTCATGTTTCACAACTTTGGGGTTTTCACTGTGAAGTGCCTTGGTCTCTTGTCATCAGGATCCATGAAATACCGAACCCCGAATCTCCGAAATGCCGAAATATGACAACTCCTCTCCTTTGTATATGAGGATTAAACCTTGTGTAGCTCCTCCTGGATCCGATGGCTATTGACTATCCATGCAAGATCTAGTAGCCTAGATGTTCTTCTCCTATACGCTCTCCTCCTGCTGCTACCTGGATGTGAAACTTCAATGGTCCAGTTCTTGTCCTCGACCTGATCCAACGACAGTTGTGCTCCCTCTTGTGATCTTCTATTTCCTCCCAATCCTTGGAAGAATTCAAATATCTCATAGGCCTCGGCCTTTGATTCCTTCTACAAATCCTGTGACTTCGGCTTATGTTTGCATTCTAGAAAATTCTTTCCCTCCTCAGCTTCCTCAAACTTGAACCGTCCAAAGGGTTTCTCCCAACCTTCTACTCTTCTCGACTTATGGAATGTGCTCTACTCTAATTCCAAAGGGTCTCTACTCCTATGATTCGTCTCGTGNCAACGGCTGTGAGCCTCCCTGATCCAACGACTCAGATCCTTTCAGGATTCTATGGGTCAAGAGTTTTGAACCCTTACCCCTGCATCTTCTGGTAGCCAAAATACCAAAATTCTCCCATCAGGGATTTTCCCGAAACCTTGTCCTTGTGCACTTTTCGGGAATTTGGGATTCACAATTTCATGAATCCTCCATGACAATGTTCGCTCCTTCGACCTCCTAGTATCTAAAACCTCGATATGCCGAAATGATAAATTTTCTTCTCCGAAAGCAAGTCATGTTTCACAACTTTGGGGTTTTCACTGTGAAGTGCCTTGGTCTCTTGTCATCAGGATCCATGAAATACCGAACCCCGAATCTCCGAAATGCCGAAATATGACAACTCCTCTCCTTTGTATATGAGGATTAAACCTTGTGTAGCTCCTCCTGGATCCGATGGCTATTGACTATCCATGCAAGATCTAGTAGCCTAGATGTTCTTCTCCTATACGCTCTCCTCCTGCTGCTACCTGGATGTGAAACTTCAATGGTCCAGTTCTTGTCCTCGACCTGATCCAACGACAGTTGTGCTCCCTCTTGTGATCTTCTATTTCCTCCCAATCCTTGGAAGAATTCAAATATCTCATAGGCCTCGGCCTTTGATTCCTTCTACAAATCCTGTGACTTCGGCTTATGTTTGCATTCTAGAAAATTCTTTCCCTCCTCAGCTTCCTCAAACTTGAACCGTCCAAAGGGTTTCTCCCAACCTTCTACTCTTCTCGACTTATGGAATGTGCTCTACTCTAATTCCAAAGGGTCTCTACTCCTATGATTCGTCTCGTGCGCCTCAGGATTGAAACCAAGTCTGCTCTATGCCCACCCCTTATGCTTGACAAGCCTCCAGATGGTTGTCTATCAACCCTTAACTCAGGTATTGGTCTGGTGCATTCCTTTCACATGTCTTCCTCCTCTTGAGCTTGTCTGGTGATCAGTCCTCTAAGGGACTTAACCCTTTCCTCTCCCTCAGATGGTGATTTGGTGCCCTCTTGACAACCACTCACTCAAGCAACTCCTTGTTGAGCCTGCAGGGTGTTCAACAAACCTATGAAGGTCCTCCTCCTTGGACACTTCTCTATTCTAGAACTCAAAGGAGTTCTCTTTGTGCACACAGACACCTGCTCAATTCCCTCCTGGCAGAGCTATATAGAATCCTCAGCGATTCTATCTCCTTTTCGAACTGAAAATGGAGTTCCTCCTCAATGCAACCAATGCATCCACTCAATTCCTTCTTGGCAGAGCTTCTACAGAACACCTCAGTGGTTTTTTTCTCTTAATGAACTTTGAACAGAGTTCTTCTCTCCTGTGCACCTGTGCACTCACTCAATGCCCTCCTAGCAGAGCCTCACATAATCCCGCAGTGATTATGTCTTTTGTTGTGTCCTCCTCTGCACAACCTCACCTCCAAGGTATTCAGTAACCTTGAGGCTTCTTCCTTGAGCCTAAAACTTCATCTGGTGCACCCTCTTGGCACGTCCTTGCCCAAATTCCACAGAATTCAAGAGTGCATCTATGCACTGGCTTTCAGAACCCGCAGCGTTATGTCACACCCTCCTAGCATGAAACCTCAAAGAACCCAACCTGAAATCAAAGAACTCAGCAGACAATGACTTATGTCTATCCCTACAAATGCAGACCTACAACATACATCTACAACATATAATGAACACATGAAAACATTCACACAACACAGAATGACATGTAGGAAAAACTGTTGTTTGTATTAATGTAAAATCCCTCTTTTACAGTGTGTTCATGAGCTCACCCTTTGACAGAGTCTCGGCTCCTTCACTCCTCTCTTATTCAACTACCTCTCACAAAACTCTCCTAACTCTCAATTCTATTTCCCCTCCTAACATAAGATCCAATATTTTTACATGAGGGGGCTCTTCAAGATCTTCCTTCCATCTCACCTACTCTATTCAATTACATTGAATTTACAATTAATGGTTGTCTAGTCCAGATCGGAGCTAGATCCATCTTTACAACCATTTAAGGCTATATCTACCTAACGCCTTCTCAAAGGCATGACTCTATGGCTCCACGACCTTACATACACTAATTACATTGAAATCAAATTCAAAATGTGAGAGGACTGGCGCCTCTCTTCCTTGAATGCGTGCTTTGAATTCTTTGAATGCACTGAGTGGGATAGAGTGATGCTCCTGCATCACCAGTGCATAGTAGGCCACCTTCCGAAAGGCACATGGCACCATACGGTTTCATTAACTACCTCCTTACCTTGCTTCTGGAAGGGTGAAATTTGGTTTTGTTTCCTCTTTTCGACTTTGTCATTCTGTGTAGCCTCTCCACTGATGACTGTGGAGGGTCGCTCTAGTGTGTAAGTTGTGGATAAGGATCATTCTGGAAAAAAAGAGAATAGTAACTGAATGTGAACTGGTCGCCTTCCTCAAAACAGGTAAGAATACTTCCCTATTGATTATCCTATATCCTTTCTGAAGATTCTCTATATGCCGCCTCCTCGTTCCCGAATTACAACGATCTAGCATCGACAATGTTTTAGGGTCAACGTGTATATATTGTTACTCATAGGGTTATCGTTGTTCTTCCCTTATCTTTATGCATTGTGACTGGATATTGGATCTCTGTGAGACTGCATGGGAGAGGTCTAGTCTTAGGAAGTCGGATTAGTAGGGTAAAACCCATATTGTATAATGTATGATAAACTTTGTTCGGGTGAAAGGAAAACTCCCCTTTGATATTATAAATATTCTTTGCCTCTGATGGGTGTGGTCATACTAGGTTTTACATGGGAGTCTACCATTTTGTATGTCCTCCCAAACCATTGATTGTCTTTGATGACTATAGTTCTTTTAAAAATTGTTGTAATTTGCATTCGGTATATACATGCCTTTATTCGTTGAGAAGCACTTCGCAACATGCAATAACTTGAGTCTCTATTATATTGGTGTAAGATATTTCACTCGGTTGATATCGTTTAACTTTGAATGTGAAATACCATTCAAAATTTGGTATTCGGCATAAATATTAACTTTGGTGCTAATCTCTGAGTACTGCATTTTCTTCGGCTTAGAAAGTCAACTTACGTTTGGGCTTTGATAAAATATATTCGGCATAAATATTAACTCTAGTGATAATCTTTGAGTATTGTATTCTCTTCGGTATAGATATTCAACTTACGTTTGGGCCTTGATAAAATGTATTCAGCATATAATATTTAACTCTATGTTTATAGTTTGGACAATGCATTCCGTCTGGAAAGAAATTATTTAAATGTTTACCCTGACTTGATTCGTGCATTCGGTCTTACACATACCACGTGATACTTGCAGTTCAAATTTATAATTTATTGTTGTAGTAAGGGTGAAGTCTCACGATTTTATTGGTGAACTATATCTGTATAAATTTATGGGGTACCTTTCGTTCTGCACATTCTTAATCATTATAATTCTTAGAAGTTCTTTGATTTCCTTTGACTTTTAAATAGATGTGGTCTCCCACTTGAAATTCCAGGTGTCTTCTTTTCCGGTCCGCATAAATATTTTGTCTGTCCTGCGCCTGTTTTAAGTTTTGTTGTACTTTTCTTACCATGCTCTCCATTTCCTGGATCATCTCTAGTCCCACCATGATTCTGTCAATTGGGTTATCCCAGCTAATTGGAGTCGTACATTTTCTTCCGTACAGTACTTCGAAAGGGCTCATCTTAGCCGACGTTTGGTAACCATTGTTGTATGCAAAATCCACCAAGTGTAGGTAGTCTTCCCACTTACTTGGTTTTGTTCTTACATACATGCGTAGAATATCTCCTACGATTTAATTTTTTCATTCAGTCTGCCCATCTATTTGTGGATGATAAATCGTTCTAAAATTCAAGTTATTATTTAACCCTGCAAACAGTTCTTTCCAAAAAGAAGATGTAAATTTTATGTCATTATCCGAAATCACCATTTTAGGAATACCATGCAATCTAAAAATTTCTTTCATGAATATTTCAGCGATGTTAATAGATTTAAAAGTAGACTTTAAAGGAATAAAGTGTGTAGACTTACTAATATTATCGATTACCACCATAATTGAATCATTATGTTTTTTATTTCTAGGGAAACTTGTAATAAAGTCCACTGATATAGTCTCCCATTTCCATTCCGACACAGATAAGAGCTGCAACAGCTCAACTGGATGAGGGTGTTTGACTTTTACTTTCTGAAAATATTGACACTTAGCTAAGTATTATGCTGTTTCTGCTTTCATATTAGGCCAATAAAATAATTTCCTTAGTTCTGTTATCGTTTTCTGGTATCTAGAATGACCAGAATATGCTTTCTTGTGTACTTCGTCCAAAACTGTTCACTTTAATTCTGCCGAATCTGGTATGTATAGTTTGTTTTTAAATCATGGTAGACCCTTTTTGTCCAAGATCAACTCTGTTTTGTCTAAATTTTCTATAATGTTATGTAATTATGCCACTGTTTTAGTGTAATTTTCATCGTTATTACCTCCATCCTTTATCCTATGTTGAAGATCTCTTTCTACCCTACTAATGTTTATTTCAAGCAGTCCATGAACTCTTCTGCTTAAAGCATCATCCACCTTGTTTTCCTTACCCTTGATATGTCTTACCTCAAAGTCAAATTTGCTCAAGAAGGCCAACCATCTAGCTTGCCTTGCATTAAGGTCTAGTTGACTAAACAAAAATTTCACACCATTGTTATCCATCCATAACAGAAATTTTCTGCCCATTATGTAGTGTCTCCAGATCTTTAAGGCATGTATTACAACTGCCAACTCTAATTCACGAGTGATGTAGTTTCGTTCGTGCTCCTTTAGTTTTTGGGACTCATAACAAATCGTGTTCCCTTCTTGAGTTAGGAAAACACCTAGTCCTTCTTTACTCGCATCCACACAAACTGTGAAGTCTTTGTCTGGATCTACTACCTTTAAAATGGGCATGGTCATTAGCAATTCCTTTAACTTATTAAAATTGTTCTGACATTTCTGCAACTAGTTAAACTTAGTTCCCTTATTTTGTAATAATGTGATAGGGTGTGCAATCTTGGAAAACCCCTCTATAAATCTGCGGTAATATACAGTGATTACCATGAATGAACGTATGTCTACTACATCCTTTGGAATCGACCATTCCATGATGGTTCTTATTTCCTCGGGATCAACTACAATACCTTCCTCAGATATTACATGCCCTAGGTACTGTATTCTCTTCTGATAAAAGTCACATTTATCAAATTTGGCATAGAGTTTGTGTTATCTCAAAGTTTGCAGAACTATCCTTAGGTATTCTTCATGTTCTTATTTTGTTTTAGAATACACTAGGATATCATCAATAAATACCAAAACAAACTTGTCCAAGTACTGACTAAAAATATTGTTCATCAAACACATGAATGTGGTTAGCGCATTAGTGAGCCCAAAAGGTATAACAACAAATTCGTAATGTCCATATCTCATTCAGAATGTTTTTTTACTTATGTCCTCATTTTTTATCCTAACCTGGTGATAACCAAATCATAAATCCAATTTTGAAAAAATATTTTCCCCACCTACTTGATCGAACAAATCATTTATCCTAGGTAAGGGGTGCTTGTTCTTAACAATAATTTTGTTTAATTGTCTGTAATCGATGCATAATATCATAGTTTCTCTTTCTTTTTAACAAAGAGGATGGGTGCTCCCCATGGTGAAACACTCGATCTGATATATTCTTTGTCCAGTAATTCTTGCAATTGAATTTTTAATTATGTTAAATTTGGTAAACGCATTCAATAGGGTGCTTTCGATATAGGATTTGAACCAAGTAGTAAGTCGATAAAAAATTCTATCTCCCTCCTTGGGGGTAATTCATGTATCTCATCAACAAACACATCTGTGAAATCATGAAAAATGACAAAATCCTCCAAGATGGGTTTATTCTATTTTTCTAACAGGTTTGTTACTTGGATGGAATAAACCTGACAACCCTTTGTCATGCATTTCTTAAATTGCATTGCGGAAATCTGTCTAACTGAGATTGATTTTGTATACTTTGAACTGTCCTAACAACTTCATTTTCATCTTTATACTTGAGTGAATTTTCATAACAATCCAACACTGCTTTATTCCTTTCTAACCAATCCATTCTGATAATTACGTCATAAGACCCTAACAGTAGAATGTTCAGATTCTTATTTATGTTTTGACCACCTAAACTGAACTCATAATTAGAAATAAAATCGACCACTTTTCTTTTTGTTCTTGTTGCTAGTTGTAGTATCCAAGATTTAGCATGTTTTGTTTTCTTAAGTTTATTTGAATCCACTATACCAGGAGTGATATAACTCAGCATAGCTCCAGGATCAATTAAAATAGAAATACGAGTGCTATTAATTTTACCTTCAATTTACACTAAAGAGGCCCGGTGATCAGCTTGTCGGCCATCCAAGGCTGCATTGATCTGATGTACGCTTCTACCTACATCCCCCACTGTAGAGGCTTCCTGTAGATTGTGAACCGTATTTTAGGTTGTTGAAGTCAAACGTGGACAATCCCTCCTTAAGTGAGGTTCTCTACATTCCCAACATTTTAACGGTTCATGGGGGCTGTCCCTAAACTTCTTTGTTCCCATATTTACTGGTTTACCACCTTCTTGGGTTTTTTTATTATTGGAGTGAAACTATTTTTCAGGGAAAACTCTTTCCTGCATTCTGAAAAGGAGATGCATGATATCCCTTCTTCTATTGTTTCATTCGGTCTTGTCTCTTGTCTTTCCAAGCCTTGGGAAATTATGACCATTGTTTGTATTGGTCGTCACACATTCGGGCTTTCCTGAAAACTTCGCTCAAGGACTTGGGATTATCAAATTCAATTTTGTCCTTATAATACTGCGGTAAAAAACTTAGGAACCGCAGGATTTTCACTTTCTCCTCACAGATATAAGGCACGAACCTTAGTAATTCCAGGAATTTGTTTATCCGGTCTTCCATAGACATTTGACCGAGTCATAGCTCATAAAATTCTTTGGTTTTTCTTTCATAGTAACTTTCAAATAGGTACTATTTCTTAAAGTACTTCTTAAAATACGACCATTCCATCTGTTTTACCTTTAGACCCTTGGCCAACTTCAGGTATTTCCACCATATGTTGTCCTTCCCTTTCAGATTATAGATGGCCATTTTTACCTTCATATTGTTGGAATAGTTGTATATCTGGAAATACTTATTGATGTCTAATAGTCATGCTTCAACTTCCTCCCCTATTTTGGATTCCCCCTCAAAGGTAGATCGTTTGATTTTCTTAAACTCTCCCTCAATGTGATCTACTTGTTTCCTTTTTCTTCCTGTTTTTGTTTTATCTTCAGCTGGAGGTGTACCTTCAGATGAGTTGTCCCCTTTTTCTGCTTCAAGACCATAATTCTTGGAGGCCCTTTTACTGACCTCTTCTTCTTGGTTATCATCTTTTGGGCTTTTCTTTGTCACTATACTTCGCATCAGGACTTCATTTATTTCTTGTGGTTCCTGTTGTGCCTTTTTCAGTTTCTCATTGTCTTATTTGAAGACTTGCAACTCAACAATGAGATTTCTCATAGTTTCCAGAACTTTGGTAGATGAACTTTCATCACTGTTATGCCTCTGATCTTTAGGAGGCCTTTGTTCAAGGTTTCCCTTGAGTCTGATTTCTGCTTCATCCTGGGCTGCCATGATTACAACAGAATAAAGTATTTTTTGTTTGTAACAATAATTCTTTTATTAGTTTTACATAAACAAGAAAATATATGCTAAGTAAATATTTTGTCCCTGCTCAAGGTCCGAGTGTTGTAACCTTTGCTCTGATACATATGTAATGATTGACAAAATTACCAAATAAAAAAAAAATGTTAGGGACATTAATTCTCTTTCTTTACAAATAACATATTCAAAAGATGTAAGCATAAGTTCTAAGTGTAGATGATTATCTCTATTTCAACTCTCCCTGTGATTATGTTTCCTACCTTTTTTATCTTCCTGAAGTTACTCATGTTACATAGCAGTCATGTGTATACCTAGGGATGACCTTAACATTCCTAGTCTTTCGAACTCCTTGATATTTCTGTCACCATTGAGAAGTGTTATAATTAATACAAAAAAAATTTTACTCCTTGCAAAATACATTCTGGTATATATATATATAT
>SNQJ01S0064616.1:50967-64266 GCA_010110895.2 Picea sitchensis
CAAGTTTTTATTGGAATAACAACTTATATATTGAAAGATAAATGTTGAACACTTTTTCAAGATGAAGCCTTTGTTGAACATAAAAATATTGACATTATTTTTTAATAATTTTGTGACAATGAAGTTTTTCTGAGACTATTATGAAATGTTGATTTGTTTTTAAACTTTTACAGATAACTATACTCATGGGAGACAAAAGTTTGTGCAAGAGAAAATTTGATTGCACTCGAGATGAAACTCACCATAATGAACAAAGGAAAGAGCATTATTGGAGAAATAAATGAGAACGTGCAAATATTTAAGAAAAAAATGATGATAATGTAAATAGAGATTTTCAACAAGAAGAAGTCCAACCAGGTATGAATGCACATATTATCTATATTAAAAGTATGTAATTCAAATTTAAAATATTGTTTAATATAATTGATTGTAATTACGATTTGATGTTTTTCAAAAAACATAAATAGATTTGTTTCCTAATGTCGATGAAGATGTTGAAACCGAAATTGAAGAAGAAGTTGAATGACCTATAGGTATGTACATAAATTTAGATAATACAAGATGAACACTTTTGTATAGTTTAGTGAATTTATGTTTGGGTTTTGTTTTTTAATATAAACTTTAAATTGAAATATGCAGGAGAATCTACCAACATTGATGATGAAATATTAGAAAATGTTGATACTGACAAATTTGGGAAGAAATAAGCTAAGAATTATATAAGATATCGAACTAAGAATATGTATAATACTTTTTTCAAAGATGAATTAGTAACAGTACAAGATCAACTTTTACTTTGTCTAATAAAGTCAAGAAATTTAAAAAAAACTACATTATTATTGGGTATTCAAAAGTCGACAAAAGATACAAAGGTGAAACAAAATGTCTTTGACAATATAACTAGTGTATTAAAATCTTTTGGAAAATCTCGAAAAAGAGATATCAGTGTTACACGTAGAGTGATACAAACATCAGTTGTTTCATCTTACAATATAAAAGATCATTTGACACGACACATGGAAAAAGTGATTGGAATGTCAAGAAAAAAATTGTACAAACATAGAAAATTTTGATTTCAATTATATGAAAATGATGAACTTGCTTGTTGGGAAGTGATTTCTAGACAACCCTAGAAAGATAGACTTGTATAAAATGGTAAAGAATCGGCCCATAATTTTTGGTTGACAGAATATCATGTTTCACCACATACAAGGGATGTGTTGCGATGAAGAATAGCACTAAAAAAATATGAAGAACATCCAAAACATATATTGCCAATGACACAAATAACATTGTTCAATAATTCAAAGAATAACACAAAAGTTAAAATTTCCATCAATACTTTTGTGCAACAAAAACCATGGTTTGTTAGACCCGTCATTGTTCGTGACACTTGTTGTTGTCGTTATCATGTGGAATTTGAGTTATATTACAACAATTTTCTTGATTTTGGTAAAACTTTATGGCCAAGTTCACCTCCTCCTTCCACATACCGTGCTTTTATATCTGAAATTCTATGTGAAAGAGAAGGTGATGAATTATTTTACCAAAAAAAATGTGTTGGTGAAAAGAAATGTGATCGTTGTGGAAATATAAGTTTGTTTCACTCAAAGTATCATATTTATATGAATGATCAATACTTTTCTAATATAACAGTCAATTGGAAGAGATATGAATATATCAACATCACAACTCCACATTCTTCAAATGTTATTTCCAAAAGGATTGATTTGAAAGTAGATAAAATCTATGTGATATATTTTTTGAAGAAGTTTGAGGAAGAAATTTATTAATACACCAAGCATTCACATAGAGATCGATGGAAAGAACCACAATTCAAACAATCCCGTGAAGTTTTTCCTCCAGGGACAATTTTGTCTGTAGTTGGTTTTGCAGAGAATTACACATTCTCTCAACAAAAAGAAATACTGAGTGAATAGTATCATTCTGATCAAGTCACTATATTTTTCCACGTTCTATATATACTTTCTCAACAGAGTCTTTATAACATAGAAAACACCAATGTCAATCAACATATTATTAAAGAATATCACCTTTATATAAGTGATCATCGAGCACACGACACACATTATGTACAACATTATTTTGATAAATTTTATGATTCATTGAAAGAATGTGGGATCTGATTCGATCAACATTGGATATGGTCAGATGGGTGTACGTGTTAGTTCAAATCTTCATGATCATTATATTGGTTGTGTCGTCTTCATAAAAAATCAAACATTGCACATTGTTGGAATTTTTTTAGACTGGTCATGGAAAAGGAGAGAATGACGGTGCAGGGGCATGTGTAAAACAAGCACTTCGAAGGTATCAAATGAACTCTCATGCCAATCAATTTGAATATGCTGATCAAGTTTTTGAATGGTGAAAAATGGCACTAAGCCATGAAAATAATTTGTTAAGGGATGTGCGCAGGTGTGTCTATATATGTGTGTGTGTGTGTGTGTGTGTTACACATGTACACAAGATATTTTTGTTCACGTATTCAAATTTATATGATCTTCAATCATTTTCTTGAGAGATTTCAAGTTAACAAGTTCTTGTCTTGTGCAGATTGTTTTGGTATGTTGGAATCCAAGATGTAAATAGATCAATCCCATATGAAGTCAGTACAATACATGGGACATGAAAAATGCATTCAGTTAAAACAAAACACTATCAAAATGTATTTGCATTTGATAGAAGAAATGAGAGTCGTGTTTTTGTTCAGTTTGCATAGAGGACACAGAATCCATAGAGATTTGCGAAAATGAAAATGTGGAATATGTTAAATGTTGGAGACATATCAAACTTAATATAAAAGGGAAAATGTCACTTGAAATATTAGAGAAGATAGAATCAAATGAAACTATAGTGTCAGTTGATGGAAATAGAGTTTTTTATCTTGTTAGAGAAGGTAATTTTTATGTTTAAATTTTTTGAAATTACTTGTAGATGTACTTGTGTGATAATCTAACACGAGCTACTTGTTGTCCAACATATCGAATTATTTTCAAGAGATATATTTTTCATGGTTGCACCTGTTGAAAACACTGAAAACATGAAATATTATTTGATGCGATGCACAAAACAAAAGATGAGGCTATTAGAAGATTTGGATGATAATGGTTTTATATATGAAAGACGATCCATCGTATTGAAAGGATATTTTTTTCAAGAAACCTATCAAACCAATACTCATGTTCACTTTCAAGACTACCAGTTAGATGTCATAAGTTGTCAATATAGTCATTGGGTATGTGAAACGTGCATAAAGTTAATAGAAGTTCAGTCAAGAAAAAAAACAAAAGTTAGAAAATGGAAAATGTCCAAATCCGATCATGAACGAATAATTGAAGATGGCATACCATTACGATTTATTTAAACAAGTGACATGTACATTCCATAATTTTATATTTTTCATTGAAAGTACAGGTATTTATGAATATCTGGGATTCTAGAATCATTTCCAGTTTTGTTTACTTTCATGGTCCATTCAATTAAGAAAAGTTATATTTTTTATGAATTATAAAGTTTACCAAGCCTTATTTACAATTTCAGGGAAGAACCTATAGATTGTATCTAGGGAAGCTAAAATGACATATACTTTGGGTGATTATACGTTAATCCTACAAATTATCCAGATCACATACACAAATTCTTTAATGCATGTAACCAATTTATTGCATATAGGATTTGTGTTCATTATTTGCAATGATTGTTTAATGATTTTTTATATGAAGAGGATAACTTCATATCAAAACTACGACCCATTTCCATGTCATTATAAGATAATATTGATGGCTTAGAAAAACTTTAAATACATCTTAAAAGGTATGATTAACATCCTAATTAAAGAATTCAAGGTAATACATATGATTAACATCCTAATTAAACAATTTAAAGACATCTTTAAAAGTATCAATTTTAATTATGAAATTGTGAATTTTGATTCCAAAAGTGTTGATAATATATTAAATTGTTAAATTTGTGCATTTGGATTTCAACATCTTGAAGAAAATTGAAAACAAAATTGAAATTATGAGCTACTTGAAAAATGTATATGATGAAACTAACACTACTTATATTCTACACATTAAACATAGTTTTCATTAAGTTTGATTGAAAAAAACTTAAGTTGAAAAAGAATTTGATTTTGTGACCTGATAACAAAAAATAAAAAATAACAGGTCATCTACTAAGGCTTGGTTTGTTGCATTTAGATTTTCATTTTTTAAATTGAATTTGGAGTATATTCAAAATTCAAGGTAGTGTATGATTAAAATCCTAATTAAAAATTAATAGCACTAGTGGATACTTCCATTAATGGTAGGTGCCATATTAATGGCACTAGTGAATACTTCCAATGTGCAGAGGATTGATAATCCATCAACCATTTTTGATACATAAACGATTTATATCAATATAATTTTTAATGAAAATTGTTTACTTTTATTAAAGTATATTTTAATTTTACATATTAAAATAGGTTCTAGATCATGTTTTTATTTCAATTTTTATTTCAAAGTACACATTTTTATTTCACATTTTCTTGAATAAATATATTGAAATCTCGAAAAGAAACCAAAGACGAACATAACTAGTTTAGTGATGGTCTATCATTTCATTGTGAATTTTCAATAAAGAAACCAAGGATGAACATAGCTAGTTTAGTTATGTATTGTTATTTCATTGTGAATTTTCAATATTGAGTTCATAGTTTTTACTAAATTTTGGATTGATAGGAGTCTATGCCCTATCAAAATAAAGGAAGGGCCTATATTGATGCGATGATAAATATGCTTAAATTAACAATTTGCATTGTTAAATTCAATTGATTATCACTTGAATGCAATGGAATAAAACCCATATCACCCAATGAAAACTATCTTTTACCTCGGTAGTCTAATACTAATTTTTCATCACCATGGAATCAGATTTTCTTTTTATGTTTTCACTCTCATAAGAAGCTCACATATGTTTTTAATATACAATATTGTTTGTTGTTTTTTCCATTCTAGTATTATTAATAGGATGCAATTGAGAAGTATGAAACCTAACTTGAGCAACCCTCTAGTCCTCAACCCGCATCTTTGAGTGTCGTTTGGGGTAAGAGGCTCCAAAGTGGGAAACTATAATTTGGTGACTTCTTTGACTATTTTCAACCATATTTCCAAATCAAACAAAATTTAAATTATAAGTTAGAAACTATAATTTGATAACTACCCAGATCTCTCATCACTACAGAATCAACTCCACTATATACAGAATCATCTCTACTTCACATAGTACAAATCAAACAAAATTTAAATTATAAGTTAGAAACTAAAATTTGATAACTACCCAAATATCTCATCACTACACAATCAACTCCACTGTATACAAAATCATCTCTACTTTACATAGTACAATGATGTTTATAAATAAAATGAAATAAAACATTTTTAATTTCAGCACAGTATCATAAAACATAAATCAATCTTTTTTTTTGTAAATAAAGTAGGATCCTTATATTAATAAATGCTTATGTCTATACAATTCCACCTATTAGCCCCCTATTCTACCAAAAAAGGGAAACCAAAACAGGTGGATTTCAGCAAAATATTAGAGTTTGACGCGTCACAACTTAAACAAAATAGTATGAACAAAACAATGATCAGAAACTGGTCGCCATGACCATCTAGCTTGCGTCGTGAGGCAGAGATTCTACCCATCTTTGGAGAGGTGACAAAACCAGAAGGAGAGAAAACAAAAAAAAACTAGAGGCGTTATTCCATGTGCAAGCTCAGGCTTCCATGGATGTTGTAGGTAGGGATAAAATAATGGCTGCAAGTTGGGAAGCAATTCTGCACTGGAGAATCCACCAAAGCATCGAACATGATATCCATTCTATGGACAAGGATGCACTGAATGTGCAGCTAGTCATCCTTCTTCTAGTGCATTTAAAAAATGATTTGGAGGTGTTCGTCCGAGAGTCAGGTTGGGAAGAGAAGAGGTTTCTCCACTCCTATTTTCTCGCCTGTGCTCATCGAATGGTCCTCCACCAACCTGCTGGGGGGAGTTTTTTCCTCCACAATTCATCTTCCTGTGCCAAAAACCTAATCCTGTGGATGGAATTTTTTTGGGGGGGGGTAAGAATATAATTGAGCAGAGGACTGCTCTATTTTGGAGGGGGAACCTCCTCTCCGATCGGGAAGCTACCAGGGATCAAAGGATATATGCGAGGGGGTGATGTGGGAAGCTGAGCCAACCCTTGACTATTAATCATTTCACCATAAAAAACAATATAAGAGAAATCAAAGATGAAACAAGAAATTGATATTTTGAGTTCCATATATATATATATATATATATATAATGAAAGTTTGAATAGTTACACCACCAAATACATAGGTTCCACATCCATTTTAAGATGATAACAAAAACTGAGACATTTAACTCCAAAATTATGGACTCTAAGCCATCGCTTCAAAATAGATCACTTCATACCTACAATTCATACCTGCAAAAGAAAACATTCATAGAATTAAAAATTTTAAAAATTACAATAAAATATATCTACAAATTTAAAATGAAATGTACACATGTACCATTTTAGATAAATAAAACAAGTTGTGATTAAATAAAATTGGCATACATACTAAAAGAGTTAGGTCTCATCCTCCATCATACTCCTTTCCACCAAATATAATGTAAACATGTTTTCCACCAAATATAATGTAGACATCTGTAACAATAAAAAACAATAAAATAAATAAAATAACACATATTAGCATATATACTTTAATAAATAAACAATAAGAAATAATAACATACCCAACTAGAGTTCCACATATTTAATATTATCGTTCTCTTTTTATTACATTTTTTTGGTACTTGTTTTAAACAAAACTTCCATCACAAAGTTCCAAAACTTCCAAAATAGTTACTCTCCATATTAAGCATACATGATCTAAACAATGTAAAATCTTATCTAAAATCTTACAAAATTTTAAAGAGAAAAATTGTGTTCTTGGTAACCAATTTTTGTCTTCAGAGTTTGATAATAATCTGAAAATAAATATAGTTGTGTATGCAGAAAATTCACAAATCTCCATATTAATTCATTCTTAGAATAAAATACTTATCTCCTTGTGGATAAAGTCTCATATCCTTCAGGTGAAATTCTCATGCCAAATGACCTTATCTCCTCAGCAGTAAATAACTTCTCTCCTCTTCTACAGTGGAATAGATGTTCTCATATAATCAAATGCCATCAAATGCCCTTTCAAATTAAAGGACTCATAAATCTCCATATTAAGCCATTCTTCCAAGAAATTACTTATATCTATGAAAGTTCACAAATATCCATTTTAAAAACCATTCTTCCAGAAAATACTTATCTCCTCTTTCTACGGTGGAATAGATGTTCTCGTATAATATTTCATGTACATGAAGAAAACACAAATATGCACATATATTAAGTCATTCTTCAAAAACCATTTAAATATTTCATCTTTGGGATGTATTCATATTACATATAATCAAATGCTCTTTGAAATATGTCTTCATTGTAATCTAAACATAAGTGAGATCATGCACGTATATAGCTTATTTGTAAATCTACTTCAATGTTGTTTTTTGTGGTTGATAACCAATTTAGTTAAGAGTTTGACAATACCCTGGAAAGAAGGAATTCATTTCATTCTACGCAGAAAACACAAATGTCCATACTGTATCATTCTTGGACAAGAAGACAAGGAATGCAATCGAAGAAAATTTAGAAATTTCCCCTTTTCTTATGTGGGATAGAGTATGTTCTCAAATAATCAAATGTTCAAGTTAAAAATTAGGTCTTCATCATGATCTAAACATAAATAAGATTGAATGTACCACTTTAGGCAACGATAATCTTATATAGGAGTTCTATATATTTCAAAATAATTGATCAAAGCATTGAAAAGTTATATAAACACTAGTTTTGTAACCCTATCAATAGGAAAGGCTGAACTAAAAATTTAAGGAAACAAAAATTTGAAAAAAGTAAAAAATATAAGCATATTCAAGAAAATAAGCTTGAACACTTTTATATAAAAGGCCCAACATAAAAGAAAATTAAAACTCACTAATGTGCAATGAACATACATTTAAGAATCATCATGAATATGCACATCCTTCCCAGGTATGGATGCATCATCCTCAATCCCAATTTGCCACACTCTCTTCTCCACATTTTGTTCAAGCACACTCTCAGGCACTCTCTTCTCCACATTGCCCTATATAACACATTTCAACTTTGAAAATTTGAAAATTTAATTTAAATGATTTTAACACATTAATTTTAGTTTTAAATTTTGAAACATGTAATGCCTATGATGTGCCAACCTAAATATCAATAAATTATACACACCATACCATAAGATTCAATAAATTAAATATTGTTTAAGACATTCTTCTTTTAAATTAATAATTTAAATCACAAATTGCAATTTTCATATATAACTAAATTGTTTTCAATATGCAATGATACATGTGAACTCCCACCCTCTTCAAACTCTCCCAATGAGAATTGGGACAAGCCTACCCAAGTAATAGGAGATGGAATAGTGAACAACACAACTAAGAACTAAATCTAGGATTCAACGCGTTCACATTTATACAAAATCATAAATGTCATGTTGTTGATCTTATTCAAAAGATTGGAGATTGGAAAACTAAAGTGTTCAGAATCATATGTGGATATTAGAAAACACATACCTTATTCAACCCATCCAAATTTAAAGTTGTGGAATCAAGTCCCCTATTTACTGGATATTCATTTAACATATTTCCAAACTGCAATTAATGACAATAAAAACTCAATTATTTCTATAGATACAATGATATGTATCTAGATCTAGAACTAGAAGTAAACTATCCTCAAATGCATCCAAAATTTACTAACTATAACACATATCAATCCAATGTTCAGTTCATCATTCTGAATGACCTCCTTCCAACCTGTAACATCCTACTCTGGCGCACTGAGAAAACTTATTCTTTGAGGACACTTGCTCGCAAGTGATCTGAACTTTTATGATGTNAAGCCAGCCCGCATCCTAGATCATCGCGTTCGACAGTTACGACGTCGAACGGTAGATCAGGTCAAGGTCCAGTGGGACAGTTATAGTCCGCACCCGACGACCTGGGAGGATGCATATGAGATGCGCCAACAGTTTCCATTTTTGTTTGGTAGATAGACATATGATACTGTGATACTTTTATTTTGGCATTTATACTGAGAAACTTCGGGACGAATTTTAGACCAAGAGGGGGTGTATGTAACATCCCGCTCTGGCGCACTGAGAAAATTTATTATTTGAGGACACTTGCTCGCAAGTGATCTAGACTTTTCTGATGTTAAAACATTTATACTTGATTATGATGCATTATGATAGACGACATGATGTTTTACTACTTGATGTAGACAGGTGCTATTGACTCAGTTTTATTGAGTGTGCAGGGTTTTGGACCTTGAGGATGCAGAGGCATCGGTGGAACCCCTTGGAATCCAGATTGAGTCAGGGAGTGTGCTGTTTAGGTTGATTTATTGATCGTGATATTTTTATTGATTTTATGATATGATGTTGATATGTTATGACACGATGGTTGATGATGTAGGCTGACGATAGCTTTCCGACCAGACTCACATATGGAGTAAAGGGGCCACACACGNCCAGAGAGGTTGAGGGAGAGGTGTGGACAGCAGCCCTGCCACAACCTACTAGCACTCTCGTTGTGGCTCGAACTGTAGGTTAACTATTAACTAGTTCGAGAGGATCCACGATGTCGTGAGGGCAGACTGTGACAGTCGCTCACGATGATTCTAAGGAGCGCATAATACGGCAAGGGCCTTATTCCTTAGAGCCCTTAGTCTTCCACAAGTTCACCTGGCGGAGTGTTGACTCCAGGGGTTATAGATGTCTTCCAATCAGTCAAGTTGGCGAGTGGAACCCTTGGAGCACGTGGTGCATCCTGAAGGGCACGTCGCATGAAAGAAACACAAGTTGGTGAGTGGCACCCTTGGAGCACATGGTGTATCCTGAAGGGC
Organism: Picea sitchensis; assembly: GCA_010110895.2. NCBI lineage: Eukaryota > Viridiplantae > Streptophyta > Pinopsida > Pinales > Pinaceae > Picea > Picea sitchensis. The sequence goes on from SNQJ01S0064616.1 coordinate 61,040, forward strand.
ACGTCGCGCAAAAGAAACATAAGTTGGCGAGTGGCACCCTTGGAGCACGTGGTGCATCCTGAACGGAACGTCGCATTGATGTTGATGAAGGAACAAACCTAGATGGCCCTAAGACATACAACACATTAAAAAAATTCTTAAAAGACGTCCCTAAATAATTGTCGCCCAGTTCAGAATCTAAATCTAAGTCTAAAACTTCTCTAGGGTAAAATTTTGTTTAACCTTAGGAAAAGACCCTATAAAAATAAAAATAAAAATTTAAACTAAAAACCACTTAAGTTATAGTTTTAGTATTCATAATTTTTGGGGTAAAATGAAGAGAGTATTAATTTAATTAAAATCCATGGTTTTAAAGGGTAAAGAAGAAATAATTATTTAACTTGTGAAAATGTAAAAAAAATTCAAATTAATAATAAAGGAAAAAAGTAAATAGCGAAACTACCATTTTGGCCCTAATACAAAGGGGAAAGAAGGGAATAATAAGAATTAGGAAATTAAGTAATGGAAGAAACATAATAAAGGAAATATGGGCACTTATGGTAAAAAGCAAGGTCAACATAGTAAGGGATATGCAATTAAGAACCTTCTAAAAATGAACTAAATTAGCAACCTCATTTTAGGGAAAGTATTTAAACCTGAAGGGGAATCTAGGAACACTAGGAGTAAATTTAGGAGCAACTCTAGGTGGGTGAGGGAATTGAGGCAATTAACAAATTTAAAGAAAATAATTATTGGAGGAAGGAGGGGGATGGACGAAACTTGTGAGAAGGAGAATATTTAGAATATTTTATTAAAACTAAATTTTAATGTGATTTAGGGAAAGTTGGAGGTTCTAAAATTCTATAAAAGAAAGGGAAGATGAGGAAGAAAGGGGAATCGACTGTTAGCGTAATGTTACACTGTTGGATTTGTGACTTGATTGATTACTTGTGGAGAGTTAGGATTTTCCAGCTCGGATTGGAGCGGTAGCTCGGCCTTGCGAGGCGAGCTGGGAAGCTAGACTTACCATCTGGATTTTGTGTGGCCCCTTTGCAGCTCAGGGGGCTAAGGGGGAAGCAGAGTACCCCTAGCGATTGGTTGGGAGGTACCAGTGAGGTCTTGACGGTCGGCGAGAGGGAGCGGCACAGAGCGCGTAGACATCATTGAGGCAGGCGATAAGGAAAAGGTATGCTCGTTATTTGTGAATTAAAATGCACTAGGAATGTATGCTTGGATATGAATGAGGATTATAAATTAAGTTGGCATGATTACACTTAGCAATTATCTCGTTTTTCTTTCATGTGTCTAATTCACTGGACATTTCTCCGTATTCCTTCTTGTCTGCATTTTACTGCCTTGAATTTAACTGATGGCAAAGCTCTGATCTCTGTGTTACTTATATTGATTTGAACCCGCACTATGTTGTGTTGTCACCCTCGCAACTTACCCTGTGACCTTCGACGACCCTTTTTCTCTGAAAATTCATCTAGCGCAGTAGCAATGGATGAACTCTAACCTTATCTTTTGCCCATTCGTTGCTTGCCCAAACAAATCGATGGTTAGCGATCTGGATGGATTTTGTTGTTCCTTGGTTGAATCTTTATGCTTCTGCATCACTCTTGTTGGCTGTGTATTCCTGGATATGGTATAATTGCAATTAATTTATTGAGGTGTAGTTTTGCAACCTGTGGGAAATCACTGTTGTAGTTATATTTCATTATGGTAAATACATGGATGTGGTGCAATCTTAGTTCAATGTTACTGTGTATAAATATCAGGTGGTAAGTGTCAATGGTATAGTCGTTGTTTACCTTTATGAAAACCTCTTACGTTTTAAGGGACCCCTTCACATTTTATATTCAACGACGAATTTACTTTTTATTTAAAATCGATTTATCTCTCTAGTATGTCGGCGAGGAACTGTAATCCGGATTTCAATAGTGAATTCATTTAACACTGTGATCAAACCGACCAAGCCTCGACTCTGATTGACGGAGGTCAGTGTTGTATCTCGGGTTTCTCCCCCTCGGATCCCAACAAACCTTCAGCGATTTAAATATTTGGACCTTGATTTGTCCTTTCAGCTGGCAGTTACAGCGTGATAACTTGCTTCAAATGGAATTACCGTTTCCTTCTGGTGTTGTTGCACAGCATTTCTTTTTCCCTATTAGTATTGCACAACGTTTCCTTTCTCCACCTATGACTGCCTTACACTTAGGCGTGAGCTCTTCTGCTAAGAGTGCATTCCTTTATCACAGAAATTACGAGTTAAACCTTGTCCAGAGAGTGCGGTCGTGGGTTCTATAGGGGGGAGCATGTCTGCGATTTATAGTTTTAAATTATTGTTTGGAAGTAAACCCTTAAACCTGGCCAAAGATTTTAAAAACTGTGACAGCATCCTTTGGCCAGTAATAGAAACCCCGATTAAAAGGGAATCCCCCTTTAACTGCAAACCTTCAATATAAGGAGATTTTGTTTAATCGCACCCTGCTTAACATGTATCCTTTATTGATTTGTGTGTCTTTGGAAGAATAAAACGGGCGTAGTTGACATAACCTGGATGCTCGTATTTTTATTTTTATTTCTATTTCTGAGCGCCTCTTTTAAGACAACCTGAGTCCAATTTTGCTAGGGCGCATTACTCGGAGAGAACCCCCACGATCCTTTAAGTTTTATTAAATGGTTAATTAATTGAAATGTATTTAATTGTAATGATATTTTTAATTGTTATTTCAATGTTATTCTATTGCTATTTATCTAGTTGTTACGTAATTGCAGTGTTATTTAATTGCAATATTATTTATTTCATTCCTATCTAAATGGTGGTGAAGCAAGAATGCATTGTTATTTAAGGGAAATGTTAGGGTAATATTAAATGAAAATATTTTGTCCATAATTCTATATATTGAAGACGATTGGTTATCGCTGGAAAGGATTTTGTTAGAATATTTAATAAACATGGTAGCTTGTGTTTTTACTGCAAATAAATAAATTTTTCATTGAGATTATTGAATAGTGTGGAAAGATTTATAACTATAAAAATAACAGAAACTATATAAACCTGGAGGTGATGATTAGTATTAAATTAATGAGCGGATGATAATAGTATAAATGCTTCTAATTGTTCACGGTCAATCTGTCACCAGGTGAGAAAAATGGAGACCGCTCTGCATGCCCTGTTGGGTTCACCAAGGCAGAACATCTGTGGCAGCAAGGGTTAACAGAAAACAGAAAACAAAACATAATAC
>SNQJ01S0064617.1:50410-62206 GCA_010110895.2 Picea sitchensis
ACCCTTGGAGATGTTTGTAACTATATCATTTCCTTGTTTCCAAATGTCAGAATTAATAGTAACTTGATATTATAGTTGTAAAGGAAACATTTGAAAATGATCCTCAATGTCGTAAATAAAATTCCCATCATAACCAATTACATCCCATTTACGTCTCCCAACATGTATGAACTCGTCAATATTATTAACCATGTCATTTCCTTCATCATAACATGAATAAAGCATCCAAGGGATCCTCTAACACTTCTTTTCTTTCCAAATCACAAAATAAGACATCATCAAAATCTTGGAAATGAAAACAACTTACCGTATTCACTTCTTCTTGTGCAAGAGCTTCGAATATTTTGATAACTTCATCAAATGGAGGAGAAAGAATTAGTGCCTCGTCCTCATGACTTTCCCTTACATCTTCAGCTTCATAATATGGAGGGTCTAGCTCGTCCAAGGGTTCCCTTTCTTCTTCACCTTCTGAATCATGGAATAAGGTATCATCAAAAACATGAAAAGGGAAGTGACTATGCTCATCATCTTCTTCTTGTGCAGGAGGAAAAGGATTTGGGATGGATTCATCAGAGGGAAGAGCACACACTAATACTTCATCATGATGTTTAATATCTTCAGGCTCCCATTCTTCAACCAAGTCCTCATTATCTTTGCTAGAAGCATGAGTAAATTCTTGTTCTTCTCTGTTGGATTGGTAACCTTCATCAAGATCCTTCTCCTCAACCTCTTTTTGATCGATGTCTTGTTCCCTTATTTCCTGGAATTTACTAACAAAGGTCTCAAGGGAAACTAATCTCTCCAGACTAAGAGTGTATGGGGTAAAGAGGTGTTCTCCCTTGAATAAGGAGATATTTGCCTCAATTTGTATAGCCATGTGATAAGCTTCTTGGATTTTTCTTGGCCCCTTTTTACTGAGGAAAAACCCTAAATGCACTTAGAGTGCATTGGTGTAGAGGTAAGTGAGGTAACATTCTTCGGGACAATGGCTCCAAGGAATTTGTTGTAGCAAATTCTTGAATCTAGTATGGAATTCCTTGACAATCTCGTTCTCAGTTTGTTTTGTATACTCGAGTATTTTTATTAGCATGTGGATATATTCTAATTTAATACCCCATTTATCGATAAAGGTTTTTTCTAACTGCTCCATAGATGTGATGCTAGAATTAGGGAGATCATCATACCATTTCCTAACATTTCCATGAAGAGTGGAAGAGAAAATATTCATTGCCAAATCTTCAGCATCATCACTGATAGGGTGGAGTTGAAAGAAATCCCAAAAATTATCCATGTGAACTTCAGCCCTAACCCCATCATTACCAGTGAATCTAGGGATCCAATTTTCATACCTTGGAGGCATTTGTCGAGGGTAACCCAAAATTCACTCATATCTAGAAGGGTTTAAAATTATCCGGGTCCCATTGAGAAGCCATGGTTGGCTTTGTCATTAGTGGAGTCACCAGATAATCCTTCTAGGGATCATCAAAGGGAAAATAGGTAATTACCCTCAATGGAGTCGTCAGGTAAGCTTTGTGAAGTAAAGGCTTTGGAAAAAGGCTTACCAAAAAAGTGTCATTGAGGAATATTGACTCAGTGTTCCTGGAAATAGTGCCAAAAATGTTATCGCACAATCTGTACTTGCCCAAATCCCAAGGAAAGTGAGGCAATATTGGCATAACAAGGGGGTGACCTATCATTGTCACCTTAATAGGAAACCCCTTTCCGTTTAGGGGTATGTTAAGATTACCCCAAGGGAGACGTCCCTAGTGACCTAAAGGGATGATTAAGCTAAAGCAAGGATGCAAGAATACCCCCCTCTCACTGGTCACTCAAGTCAAAAGGTCTTTATGTCTTAAGAGATGAAGTAAATGTAAATGGATGAATTGTACCTGCCCAGAACAAGACAACAAGACAAAATATGGCAGTTTCAAGTACAAAATGATGTTAATGCTTCAATAAGACAATGAACCTTTGAAATATATGTTGGCTGATATCAAATTGCAGCAGCGTGAAAGTTTACAACAACAATAAGTATTTTGTAACAACTGCAAGAAAATGCCTTGAAATTGCTTGAAAAAGACAAGAAAATGTAGCTTTAAATAGGCGGAATAACGATCAATTACCACAAGCAATTTTGGCAATGTCTGGCTAGCCTTAAATGTCAATTTTGCAGAGAATTTGATGTAGTTAGATGGTTGTAGAAAACTTGTGTAAAAACGACAAGTTCTAATGCTTAGAATTGCAAGTTAATATCACATAAACTTAGCATTTATCTAGTAGATTGTTTGGGAATTATCACAAGAAATTTTTGAATGAGTTAGGTGCAAGTTTTGTAGGTGTATGAAGCAAAATAGTGTGAATTAGTATGGTTGTAGCAGTGATTTACAACAACATCAATTTAATTGATGAATTAGTCTAGTTTAGGGTTAGTAGAAGTTAGCAAAAGCTTCAAGGAAGAAGGTGTGAGTGTTTGTTTGATCAATCATTCACTAGAGCAAGTGGACTAGTGTCTTTATGGGGTAATGGAGTCAATAGTTGATGGTTTTCACTTGGAGGTAGCAACAACAAATTATTATACTTGTCTAAGGAAAAGAGGTGGATGGAGGAGGTGTTGGTACTTCAAGGCCTCAAGCATCCAAACCCTAAAGACAAATTCACTAGAGAGTAAGCAATTTTAGGCCCTAGCTAATCTTGTTTCTTTAAACTATTGAAAGGTATTAAGAGAAACAATAACTAGACAATATCTTCTAAAGTGCTAGTATTTAGGGCTTTAGAATTTTATCTAAGTCAAATCACCTTAGTAAAATCTAGAAAATGAGGAGCAAAGAAGTAGTAACTTAAGTCCTTTACTCCTAGGGTTTGCCAAGCAAGAAATTTTATAATCTTTAACATGAATAAGAAAATATACAATAATCATTCAAAATGAACTGAAGAATTGTAGATTTACTTACTTCACCAAGAATAAGGGTGACTTTGAGCCCCTAAGGTGGAATGTTGGGCTTCAAATGCAAAATGTTTGACCTCCAAAGGCCCTAGATGATGCCCAAATGTGCCAACCAACACACAACTGCCCTTAAAATGAAAAACCTATCTCTGGATGACGTTAAGGGTCATAATGGTGATGTCATGGGCTCTCAAAGGTCAACGTCCAGGTGGAATATCAATATCCCCCTGGGTCTAAGCTTGCCAGGGTGTCTCCAAGGGCAACGCCCTTCTTTCTTCCCGATGCAAATCTCTGATGTCTTATTCCCCTTGTCTAGTCTTACAACATCCATCTGTGGGCTTTCAACCCCATGAAGGTCAGAGCTAATCATTCTGTTAGCGATCAAATGCACTAGCAATTTTTTGAAGAATGATACCTAATATTGCAGGGAACTTTTGACTGCCTTCCCAAACTCCAAAGGCAGATTTGAAAGTACCATTGGAAAGCTTAGGATTTCTAGATGTCAATCGACTATTCAAGCATGTAAACCGGACTCTCCACGACTTAGAAATTCTATTTTTCCTAAGGCAGTTTATTTCTGGAAAACCTGCCTTTTCGGTGGTTTAGGCGAACAGGACGATTGTTCATTAACCACCGAAAGCAGTGCTTTCGGTAGTTAATCCACCCAAAAGTCTTCTATGTTAACCACCGAAAGCTTGTTATTGCCAGAATGACCGAATTTTCGCCCAGATCGAGATTTTTTGAGTTGGAATGGTTTGAAACCTCTTCGAATGGACAGTTGTTGAATTATCAAATCGGATCCAATAGCTAATTTTGATGGATAAGGGAAAGAAGAGGTGTTTTAATCATTTTTGGTATCTTTTTCAAAGGCAGAGAATCAAGATTTTGGCACACCTCAGCAAATTCAAATTTTATCTCTTGGAAGAGTCATTAGTCAGGTTTGGGAGGCTATCCTGCACTACACCAGCACTCAACAAGAGAGGAAGACCATGAAATCTAGGATTGACCTCATTTTTGGGGATCATCCCACATATTTTGCAACTGAATTTTGATTTACTATATTTAGTATATTTTATCCTTGTTTTCAGGATCTCAGAACTGCTTTGTAAAGCTATAAAGCTAAGGGTAGAATATTAACCAAGGGTTCGACTTTGGAGACTTTTTTCATATTATGTAACTCAAAACTTCTCATTTTCATATGAAGTAATACAATCTTCTTTTGCCATAACTTGTTCAGATTTCATCTTCTTGCCTATTCTGTACTTGCACCTGGATATTATATTCATGTTGTTATGCTTGTTTATGCCCGATAACTGTCGTCTTATCACTGCATTCATAAGTTTAACTCTACAAGTATTCCTGTGATTATTGTAATTGGCCATTCATATATGTTTTATATGTGATTCTGCTAATATAATAGTTATTTCTTCATTCATCCCTTTATTTGTAAACTCTCTGAACATTTGTGGTTGAAATCCTTGTCCATCTAAATGTGTTTATGCATGATTTGAGTGAAAAATGATTCAGTCCTCCGACTTGATCCAAACCCACACTTTTTATTGAGAAAATAGTTACCAAAAGATTAAGTTACCAGGTATCTCTAACTTACAGCCTAGGAGAGTTTCCTGGAGTGATAACAAATTGGTTTCGTTGCCGAGGAGAGGAGATTGAAGCTCGGCTTCCTTGGGAGACGACATAGATCCAGCTTTGATGATAGACAAAGCCTGGACATTATTTCGATTGTAATTATCTATCTGGTGACTCCATGAAGGACAGATTCAGTGGCGACTCCATTGTTCAGAAATCTGTTGGTGACTCCACTGGTATGAAATGGAAAAGATCTTAGCTAAGAGGTATGCTTTCTGTGATTTTTCAGATATAGTCGGTTTTCCACATCCAGTGCCGACTATAATTGATTGGGATGATTACCTTCTGAGATTCAGAGGAAGCAAGAATGATCATCCCGGTGAGCACTTATTCAATTTTCATAAGTGCATGCTTGAACATGGTTTTATTCACGAAGATGTCTTGATCAAGCTGTTCAAATTTTCTTTAGAAGAAAATGCTCGTGAATGGTGTCAATCTCTTCCTAATGTTAGTATCCATTCTCTGAAGGATTTTCATGTGGATTTCAATTCATATTAGGAGAAGTTTTACTCAATTGATCTTATTTTTGATAACTATTGTAAAGAATCTGCATTCCACATCCAGCATTCAGTTAGTATTTCTTCTGATTGTGAAGATGTTGGTGATAGTCATATTGTAGACACATTTGTCATTGATTCAAATGTCTCTTATAGTTTTGACTATGGGATTGAGGAGGCTTCAAATTTTGATAAAGAAGTTGCTGATATGAATTCAATATCCCAAGAAATTCAAAAGCAGTTGTTCTTGCCATTACCATCGATACCCATCATTCTTGATCTGGAATCTGCAGCAGATATCAAACAATCCATGATTAGTACAGAAATCAGTCTACAACCATTTTCAGATTTACAGATAGCTGAAAGTGCCAGCCTTCATGGGAAAGAGAATACCCAGAGATTTTTTGATTTTCATCTCAAACAACAGCAAGAGGTTTTTCTTTACAGCTTCGTTGATCCTTTTGATGATTATTGCGAGTCTTTGAGTAGAATAGATGTCAATCTGTTTTTGAAGGAAGGTTGGTTCTGCTGCCCTTTCAAACTCCATTTCTGTATGCTATGGTTTCTAAAATTTTTCAAGTCAAGATCAAGCATGATATCAGTAAATCAGTTTCTTACTTGGATGCATTGGAAATCCAGTTTTACTTGATCAATCTACCTCTACTGATTAGAGTAGAAATAGATAGAAAATAAGCTCGTCATCGAGCATGAGATCCTTTTCAGTCTAGTAGTTTGCAGCAGGAACTTGTGTTCAACATTTAATTACGGTTTGAATAAGTTGTAGGGATGGATGAGGAGATTTGAGCAAATGGCCTTATATGTTGGCCTTGATGTAGTCTAGAGCAGGCATCTTATTGTCCTTTCTGCTCTATAGCTGCGATTTATAAATTACCTCTATTTATTTTTGTTATTCTCGACTGGTTTTGTTTATAAGTTCTAGATTGGAATAAAAGACCAGTAGGACATTGTGGGTCTTGACGGGGTGTGTATATGCCATGACTATTAAATGCTTCAGTATCTAAAAGAGGCCCAGTATTGTTTGCAGTCCTATACTGAGAATAAGTTGCTTGGTTATGAAGGAGAAACAGCTATATACGCTCAACACCATGAAATGCATCACCAGACAGTGGTGATTTTGAATAGCCCCGAACTGTTTAGGGGTGCAAACATTCGCTGGTGACATGAATGCAAGTAGTGGTAGCTCTACATTTTTTGACCCTTGTATTACCAGGTTCTTCATTCACACCTTCCAATACTCCAGCAAGTATTTGTATGGACAGAATTCATAAAATATGTTGTCAGACCTGCAACTGGTATATCAAGGATTGGAGATGCTCATGTTATTTTCTCATTATTTGTTGGGCGCTTAACAACTGGTTTGTTGTCTATCACCCTCATTATATCTTACTACCCCATAGATAGCTCACATAAAGTCCACACATGAGAAGAATTTGGCAAATGCGGTGAAGCTGCCCCCTCAAACTGAAAGGGAGATTCTTCATGCAAAAGTTTCAACTTCAGTATATGGCTCTGTCCCTTCAGATCGCCCTTTTGCCTGTCCTAATGAGGGTTGTGACAAATGCTACATACATGAGTATAAATTAAATCTTCATCTCATAAGAGAACATGCAGGTTATGTTTTTAAAGAAAATGGAAGGCATGGTATTGATAGTGAAGATGGAATGAATTAAGGAAGTGACCAATATGCAAATGTAAGGAATCTTCATAGAAAGTTTTTGAATGCGTCCACTGTCGATCTAAATACGAAAACGAGTTCCAGAGCAATTGTGGAATCAAAATATCCAAGGAAGGGACATCCTCAAGAAGGCATAGAAGAGAGAAAAAACAGACCTGTAAAAAAGACTGGAACATCGTCAAAGCAGTTAAAATCTTCTCATTATAAATGAAGTAAGGCAATTTTTTGAGTTTCTGAAGTTTTGTTGAAGTTACATCTTTTGGTGGCTTAGGCGAACAAATGATTGTTCATTAGCTACCAAAAGGCAAAGCTTTTGGCAGTTAACGTTTTCAAATTTTGTCTCTTTAACTACAAAAAGCACAGAAACAGGGCAGAACGCTACAAATTTTGCACAGATCCAATTTTTCTTAATCTGAATGCCATGAGAAGGGTTCCTAACGGTAGATGATAATTAATGGCATTATTATCAAGTTTCATTTCTAATTTTGAAGGTGTCTAGCAAGGCGGAAAGATTGAATTGGTTACCTGTTTTTGGCAAAAAAATGATGTCTTTCTACCAATAGTGGCAAACTCGATTCTTCACACAACCTATGGAGATCTACTACAACTATCGAAGATTTTGAAGACCAGGAATATTTTTTTAGATAAAAGCATGGGTCTTTTGATGAAAATACTTATGGCACACCTTCGCCTCCTTCAGAACAAGGGGCTTCAATTGATGCTGTTGTTGTGGCTTCAGTAGTAGTTCCACCTCATGGAAAGAAGATTGTGACATTTGCATTAGCATGGGACAGTCCGGAAGTCAGATTTCCTAGTGGAAAATCATATAAAAGACGCTATACCAAATTTTATGGATTTGATGGAAATGCGACAACAAATCTTGTTCGGGATACCCTCATTGAGCATCAAAATTGGGAGTCAGCTATAGAAAGTTGGCAAAGACCTATACTACAAGATGATAAACTCCCATTGTGGTGTCGAATTTTAATTTGTAGATCGCCCAACAAACATTTCATTTGGCGTGTGATATGGTCGAGTAGAGATTGCATTGACAGGTCATTGTTTTGTTATTTTAATAGGTATCAATCTTGCAGAGAAAACGCAGATTTGTATGCTCAGAAGGTTAAAGTCATGCAAACGTCGAGCAGAGAGACGAACGGGTATCCAGGATGCCATTCATAAATTCCCTAGAGCTATGTTCATGGATTTTTGGCACAAAAGGCAAAGTTCTTCATGTTGCTATCGACTCTTGCAAAGGAGCAGCAACATTATCATTTTACATTTATTACACAAGCCGGGTGGATGGGGATCATCTCTTGTTGATTGTTACTCTCGTCAAATGGACTCTCAACAAAAATATTATGTTCAGCAAATGATGGTCTCATTACCTGGTTCTCCTTCACTCAAAATAAACAGGAAAATTGCACTGTTAGGTGGCGAGAAATGCAAAGCGACATTTGATTCTGTTAGTAGGAGTGTTCAAACATTACAAGGACTCCGACGCGTCTTAAGGAACTATCCACCGAAAATGAAGACAATTGGTGAAGTTCTCTTGGTCATCATTACAATTTGTTGGTGAATGGACGTCGAAACCTCAACCAAGTGCCTAAACTGACAGCTATCATAAATGTTGATATGGCGCTGAATTTCATGAGCAATTTCATTATAACAGATTAAAGGTTTCATACGGATTATCTGGAGAATGGCTACGAATGTTGTGATGTCATATTTGAGCTGGAATAGAATTAATGTTTCATTATTCTATGCATCAAGTTCGGGTATTGGTTATCAGATCAAACAGCCCGAAAGTTCCTCATACAGGCGCGCAATTACAACTCCAGATTCATTCAAATGGCAAGCGATGGTCGAAATCATGGTTTTGTGATCAACATTCGAATAATTATTGGCTCAAAACTCGTTACAGGTTAGTCAAATCACAGTTCTTCTTTAGTCTCGGCCGAAATTGACTGAAGTCTTACCTATATTCTCTATGTATTTAAGATTTTCCTTACAATTGAACTCCAAGTCTTGCTAAAAAACCGTTGAGTTTGTTCTCAAATACACATTGATTAATAAGCTCGAGTCAAAAGTCCTCAATTGAACTGTCAGTTATCTCTTTGAATGTTGAGTTAATTTATAGCTGAAACCCTGATTCATGTCAATCACCTGAAATCACTCTATTTGTTGAGTCACAGTCTGTTGTTAAGTCATACCATTAAACTTGACATATACTCCTTGATTCGAGTCTTGCTTAAATGTCTCATGTTGTTGATGAACTAGAAGACTATTAATAAAGTTATACTTTCGTGCCGAGTCACACTCTTTGACTTAAGATCCATCTGTTCATCAATTACACGCATAATCCCTGGGTTTGAGGGACACATCAGCAGTTAATTATGGCAAAGTCGAGATCTGCTTTGAGGGCTGAGGTTGATGGTGTTTGGTACTTGGAGGCGCATCCAGAGGTAGCAGAGCATTTCAAACAGGCAGGGGTATTCACCTATTGTGAGAAACTTACCAGCTTTCATCAACAGGTAGCAGAATCTTTGGCAACTGTATATGATGGAAGGTCTGCCAAAATAGGGAAGGAAGAATTCATCATTGATGAAGCATCTATAGCAGAGTTTACAGGTCTGCCAAGAACTGGAGAGTGTTGGTTCAAATCCACAGTGCCATCAAATATAGAGTTCAGATCTTATTTGTTGCCCATTCACAAAGACTTGATTTGGAAGAAGGATATTCCAATGTCCTTTATGGAACCTCAGTGGCAGGCATTTCTGAAAGCAATTTTTGTATATATCACTTGTGAGGGGCGCTACAACAGGGTAATGTTTTATCATTTTAAACTTCTAAATCATTTCACAGGCAGAGAACCTATAAACATGCCTTACTTCTTTCACAAAACCCTTACGAAGATGGCAAGATAAGTGAAGGTCAAACCAACGAAGGTTGCTAACAGATTATCTCATCAGGGGCTCATTACCCTTTTTGTTAAAGAAACTCTGAAGAAGAAACAGGTGGACTGGGGATTTTTCCTCTTTTGGAACGAATTTCAAATAGAGGGACCACCAGAAGAAGAAGCTAAAAAGATCAGTGGCAGGAAGACAATCACACCTAAAAGAAGTCAGAGAAAAAGGAGAGCTATATCACCTTTACCACAACATGAAGAAGCTTCTTCATCCAAAATGAAAAGATCAAAGAGGAAGTTGCATTTTGACAAGGCATAAGATGTACCTATAGAGGGTAATCCACTCAACTTACCCTATTTTGATTCAGATTCCAGAAACAGAGCAGAAAGATGAGCCTGGTACACCGAAACAACCTACAGAGGGTGAACAGTATCATGATCTTCCTACTCCTACACCTGTAGAGGAGCAGGGACCTACAGAGATAGGACAGTCTTCTACTGAACCTACTGTATCTAAATCCAACAAGATAAATCAGTTGTTGAAAGAGTTGTACAACTTGAAACATTCAGAAAAACAAGTCAAGTTGAAAAATGCACAACTCTTGGATAGAAACGTTGAGCTTTATGACAAGAGCCAAGAAATCAAACAAAAACATAAGAAAACAATTGAAAGAAAATGCAACTTTATACAGGAAACTCAGGCTTCTTAGGCTACAACTGAAGGAACAGACAGTCCCAGCAATCAGGCCACTAGGGTTGGAAACCCTTGCCAAAATTGTCAGCTCCATGGAGAGAGAAATACAGGTTGAAACACATCATGATGAAGTTACAAGTCCAGTCAGAGAGAAGGGGGCCTCTTCCAAGAAGCTGTGAAGTAGTTTGCAGTAATACAGGTAATTGAAATTTTGAAATTGAGAGTGTCTCATGAAGAACTTAAGGGATGTTGCATTGGAGCAAAGCAAGATGATGCTAGAACCATCAACAGAGACTCCATAGTCTCATGGTTTTAAAACCGACTATTGGTGTGTGTTTGCAGGTGTTGAAGAAAGTGAAGGCATACATAATCAAAGATCTGTCATAAAGAAGAGAGAGACAACATTGTCTCATGAAAATGATCAGGATAATTTTCAGTCAAGTTGTGCATCCATGGAAGAGTAGTTGCAAGAACCTGTTGTTGCAGAGAACAGGGAAAAGTCAGCTCATAAAGATAGCCTTGAAGATAAGGAGACTAAAGGACAACATTCAAATACAATGTTGTTAAATTATGATGAAGAGATAAGGTTGTTGGAAGAATGGTTAGAGAAACCTAAAGAAGAAGATGAATGCATAATAGTTGTGGACACGAAACACTCAACAATGCTTAGTTGCATAATGATGAAGGAAGGAATTGAAAGCCAAGACATAGAGTTGTCTTGTGAAGATGGGATTCTGCTACATACACAACATAATTATGCAGACCAAAGTATTGTCTTGAAAGACAATGAGGAGAATGAAGATAAACAAGAGATTGCCAAGGAGAGCTCAAAAGTTCAAGGGAGAACGCATATGCTAGAGGAAGCAACAAACTACCTAAACAATGAACATAGACATGGAGTATATGTTGATGTTTGGACATGATATTTATAATACAAAGTATAAATATATATATAATAAATAAGTAGTTATTTATTATTCAAGGGACGCATCCTTGCATGGATGATCACCATATGTTCTCTATATATGGAACACTCATCATTGTAATTGTTAAGAACCTGAACAGATCTACAAATATAATCACCACAAATATTGAATACACAATAGATCCACAAAGCAAGATAGAAGAAACCACACTATATTATTACCAAACCCTTGAGGTAGGGAAACACCATTTGATGGATTCTATTATGGAAGGGATCCTCTCCTGTTCACTTGCCTCTTCGAGGGGGCATCCTCTTATTGAGATACCACTCCAAATACAATACTCTCTTCATGTCTCATTACATTGCTTGAACCCCTTTATATAGTGCTACCATCACCTAAGAACATTCTAGAGGAGGAATCTTCTAGAAGTAGAACCTTCTAAGAAGTCCTCTTACATTTATTATATCTAACTACCCATTTATTA